>JAAOAK010000079.1:0-126876 GCA_013396175.1 Fusarium denticulatum | reverse complement strand
CTACAGGCCTCCTCCCCCCTCAACCGCCTCAGTCGCCTCGCCTGGAGGAAGACTATGATCCCTACAATTATTCAGCACCTCCTGGAGGACATGGTTACGCCCCCAGAACGCCCAAGATTGAAGAGGAGGGTATTTTCCCCCAATCGCCATCTGTTACTTCTCCCATAGATCGAAGACCTCCTCCTCCTCCAGGTGTGCCAGCAGGTCGTACTTCAGGGCGACAATCGTTAGATATTTCGAGGGCTGCTGCTGGAAACAGACGATCTATGGATGTCCACCGACCATCAATGTCGATGGAGTCCGGTTTTATTGCGAATGACTTGGACTTGGCTATCCAGAGTGGCTGGTGGAAGCAATCTAACCAAGTACCTCCCGTTCTCCAGGGACGTAAAGATATTTACTTTGAGGCCGAAGAGTCGACATCTACCAATGGCGGCCAACAAACTACGATAACTCGCGAAATCTTTATCTTATATCAAGACTACTCACAAACCTTCTTGACAATTCGGTACGACCCTTACGATGCATCAGATGTCCAACTTGAGCAACGTCACGAGCCCCCGCCGCGTCCCCTCCGCCAGGATCAGATGGAAGAGTTTTATGAGCGATTTGGCCGCCACATCTCGACGGCTGTAGCTGCCAAGAAAGACTCTGTTGTCGCGGACGGCACTCCTCAAGGTCTTGTTCTGGAACTCCTCAAGCCTTATAAGGACGCTCTTCCTCCTGTTGGCACTCGTGCCTACGGTGCCCTTGTCTACTCAAACATGGCCAATGCATCAACTCAACAGAACGACGTGATTCGCGCTGGCGACATCATTACAATCCGCAACGCCAAGTTCCAAGGCAAGCATGGTCCTATGCACGCAAAGTATTCTGCCGAGGTGGGCAAACCAGACCACGTCGCTGTAGTATCTGAGTGGGATGGCACCAAGAAGAAGGTGCGTGCATGGGAGCAGGGCCGCGAGAGCAAGAAGGTCAAGGTAGAGAGCTTTAAGCTTGACGACCTTCGCAGCGGAGAGGTCAAGATCTGGCGTGTCATGCCGCGAAGCTGGGTTGGCTGGAACAGCCAGTCCTAGTACAGCTGTGGATGGCGTAGCAAGGGCGATGGCGATCTCTAGAAAAAGATGTCCATGATGATGATGACGACGAATAATAGGACGAATTCAAGACTGGTAGCTGGGCCGTGGCTGTATCCTCAGGCGTTGAGTGGTGGGTTCAGGATTCAAGAGCGTTACAAGAGGAGAAGGAAACGATGCTCAGCAAGGTGTGTGCTCAGATAAGAAACTGTAGGACATGAGTGGAACATGAGAGATCTAGTTAGTTGTAAAGCAGTTCGATTCAGTAAGCTATGTTAGGTATCGACCAATGCGTCTTATCCTGTGTCACCTCTCAGATTCACTTTCAGCATCTCACACATTGAGAATCCCATGATCGTTTCTGTTAAACAAAGTCTCGCATGAATCCGAGACATCATCTATTTCAGGCACGGCCCGGCCGTCGACGCAGCGGTTCCACGGCCACGTTTCTATCTCTTACCGGCTACAACTGAGGCCTTGGAGAGTTACATTGTATAAGCGCAAGGAAGCACAGTGTCTTTCGTTACTTCGATCGACAAGATCTTCATATGGCGGATAATTGAGCATCAAATCATATCTTGTATGACAGTTTGACAGGTGGATGGTATTGCAAAAGCGCATGGTATGCTACCTAAAAGGGAACCTAACTCGCATGGGACGGTATCAGGGAAAATAAGATGGTGGGCACGAGGTCTTGGACCTTTGAGGTTTGAAGTTTGTAAGCAGGAAAGATATGAGTGAACTCAGCGGATTCCGTGACTATGGGTGGAGTGATAGGATCTGTTAGTCAGGTCACCCCTTCATAGCATCGGGAAGTGTAGGGAAAAAGATTTCATAGCGACTAGCGAGATACCTTGCACACGGGATAGGATAGCTAAACTTAATGCCTGATGAATAATGCTGAACTTGAATCGCGTGGTCACGGCGGCAAGCAAAGGATGGCCATGGCCCACGTTGAAACGCACAGGACAACTTGTACACAACATCTCGCGTATCAGAGACCTACACTCATGATTCAGCAAATAGCTGATTCCCATCAAGTTGTTAGGCACAATATGCAGATGCATGGGAAGAGACGGCAGAAAAGGTGCAGGGTCCGAAGGTCCGGCTGCTGTCCATTCGGAACTCAGCCAAATCATCCATGTATCGACTGTTCTCGCCTCAAGGGTACTTCTTGTTCCTTGTGAAAAAGCCTGAGAATGGCATATTCCACCGACGGGCCGGTACCTCCATCTTCGACACGTGAATATCAAGAAAAGCGCGGGGAAAACAGCCGTCTGTTCAGGCGGAAAGTGAGGCGTCAGATATTTCTCAGCCTGAAATTGGGGTATGTGGCTACGCTCGGTTATCATGGCTGAGATGTTGTTGGCGGCTATCGATTCTGAGGCCAGACTCTGTATGCCTCTAAGCTTCACTTGAAGCCTTCGTTATGAGCCCAATCATCTCAGGGCCATGATGTTTTCAACTTCTGGATTGAGTAACTGCATCTCGAAAGTTACAGTACGTCGCTAGCTTAGTTCCCGTAGCATTGCGTCAAGCCGACCTGCTGGTCTCGGCTAGGTGCAGTAGTGAAAGATGGACGAGTAAACAGATCAACTGCGCTAATAAGCGGCTTAGGTTAAGATGATGGAGAAGATTGGGTCTGGCCCCGAGACAAAGTGAGGTCAGCTCGGTGTCCTCGAGACCTGGAGCTTACCAAAGAAGCTGCAGTGCTTGTGACATGACGACACAAGGTTCTGATGAGTGGTGTATCCGCAACTACGGCTTCGTGTAGATGAACGAAAATGGAAATGTGTCTGTTTCCGCTCTGATAGGGACAGCCCGGTAGTCAAACTGATGCTGTAAGCAAATACGGCTTCTTCAAGATTCTAGCAGACGGTTCCTTTGTTCCAAAATTGCGGCCTCATGATGGTCAGGCACAGGAACGACGCAATGCCAAGGGACCTCCAAATACGACGGTTTGACGACTGAATTGAGTCCCAGGCCATGAACACGATCTTAGTTTGCGTGCTCGTTTGGCTTAGAGGAGAAGACTGATCTTGCGATTGGCCAAATCGTTTCATTAAACAGGGGCCAGAGCCCCCGACAACGAATGGGCTGTCAACACATGAGCAAGGACTGCATCTCGATGGGTCGACTTGGTGGTCATAAATCACCTTTGGCTTGCATGTTCAGCGCGTGCGATGCGAACCAAGAGGTGGGATGAAGCTGCAGGGCTTTGGGAGCAAGAAAACGTCAGAGGTTAAAGGAGGATGCCAGAATGAACTCGCCAAAGAGCCCCCCTGAGTTTGGACTGACTTGCCTACATCTTTTTATCACTTAGGGTCAAGTTCCTCAAGTTTTCTTGCTTCCCCCAGGCAGGGTACGACAAACAGTGTCCGGGCCTGGGCTGAAGATCATGTCGGTCGTGTAACTGAGAAAGTCTGGCAGCGTGTACAGAATGTTGTATGATTCACTCTCAAATTGATAGTAGCGACGAATAGTGACGTGTATGAAACCCGAATGCTTCAAAGTGTCGATGGCGTCTCAAGTCCTACACGCTAGGACGCATGATGATGGAGGTGTTGGGTTCCAAGGCAAGGCATTCCCTGGGTGTCAAGATCGAATTCTGAGCAGTACCTAGTTCCATCCGCGAAACCCCATACTGACGATCCAGTTGTGACGACAGCAAGAAGAAGACATAACTGTCGTGCTTCGTGATTGCTGCCTTCAACGAGCCGCCCCATGACATCTTGTGCAAGTATCATGGGCCAGCTCAGTCATGAATGAGTTGGCCGACCCGCCGCGTGAATACTGACGCCGGGATATGTATGGAGCGGGACGGGCCAGTAGTTGCAGTGACTTGAATGAGTCAATTAAACCTATTGGCAGCTTAGCAAATCCATCTGGCGCAGCAGACAAATCGCCGAGGCTGATGTAAACTGTGGATAGTGAATTTGATAATGGACCATCAGTGATTGTTTTAGGGTCTTGCCTAGCGTACCCCTGCCATGACATCTCCCTAAATAGAAGCACTTAAAACTAGTCAATGGCGGAGTAGAGGACATCGCAGCCTGGCATTCCCATTCACCGCAGGCCATGTCAAACGATGTGGCTCTGTTGAGTTGAATCATCATTACAGCCTCGTCACCGACATTGCCAGCGAATAGGTAGATAATTTCAACCTCATTAACGAGGCAGACACGGTAGACAGAGAAGGCTGACGCGTTCGATCATGAGCTTCCAGTGTTAGCGGTAGACCCAAACTACCTATCCAAGGATATGTGCAACCCTGAGCGAGAAAAGACGAAGAGGTGAGATGCCGTGGGATCCAATCGGCCTTGCATATGAGATCCCGGGATCACCGGGATGGTCTTAGACATTCTGGATCAACGAGAGAAGCCAAAGAGATCCATGAATTCTGAGTGAAGAATTGACTTGGATGGTTGAGATCTGGCTTGGTTGGTGGAAGCTGAAAATGGTGGTCTAACTTAATGGATGGTGAGGGAAACCCCAAAAATGCAGGGATCTGGCGTAATGATACACAGAGCCAGGAATAGGTAGGTAACTTCTCATAAACTCAGATGACTGAGTATTAACCAGAAATTGAAGTTGATACAGTACATATTTGATGTTTGACTGACTCGGATAGAATATGAAAAGGAAATATTTACTGTGCATGTGCATTTGTGATGCCTCAGGTGGCATGTCTTGAAGCCTGAGACACCTATTATCGCGACTGAAGGCAGGTGGCACCTTCCGTCTGTAAATCAGACCAGCAGATGGAGGAAGGCACGGGAAGATATTCGGAAAACAATCTAAAACGGAAGGAGATAACTCAAATCACCTCGTGACTTAAGCGAGGCATCATCGATAAACAACATCTCATCTCAATTGCAATGGAAGCCAGAAACTCTCTCCGAAAATCAGGACAACCATCTAACAAACGAACCCTTGTTGGGCAACTGACTGGCCTTTCCAGAGCCTGTTAGCCTGTCTGCCGTAAAGTACAGTACTAATGTTAGGCTATACAGTGCACATGCACGCACTCAACCAGCCGGGACGTGTCCCAGAAATCCACCATTCCTCCTTCGGGTCATGATCCTGAGACGTTCATTGCCAGGGTACGTTACCTACTTATTCGGATTCATCAGTGATCAAGAATAAATGGGTCGTAAGCCAACACACGACGAGCCGAGTTTCAACAGCCTCGCACGCCTCGCTCCACCAAATACTGACCGAGATACAGAGGACAAGGGCTTCGTGGGGGAACCTGAAGGGGAGCACAGCTGGCTTTGCGTGGTGATGAAAGATTGGCAGGTGGTAACGTTAGGGGTCCTCCAGGCATGGAGAGAAACGGATCTGTGCTCCTCTACTTCCTCCGTACAGCAGGCAATGACCTCTAACGAAGCACGCAAGTGCGTTAATTATTCGGTCTTGGTCCGAGACCACCCTGAAAAAAAACTTATCTGTTCGGTTGACGACCATCTTCATCGCCGCAGTCGAGACAACTCTAGTAATCAAGCTTACAGACCTCTACTGACGCTACCCTTGATCGACCACCATTTCAGTGAGATCCCATCGATCGGCGGGCATCAGAATCCGCCATCCTGACTGAGAAACGATTGTCGCCCATCACCCCAGGAAGACCGAATCGACGGGACGGAGGAAACAGCCCACCCATGGTGTGACTATGAGCTCGACATGAGCTCCCAAACAGCCATTGCACCCTAGCTGTGGCCTGTCCCCGTGTGGTACACCGTCACAACGCCTTCACACGCGCACCCTCTTGCTCACTCGAGTGGCCGAGCACTGGCCGATGCACACTAAGGATCTCATCCGGGGCAGTCTTTGGCTCTGTTCCCCCACGAAAGACGTGTTGTACGGTCCGCGGATAGGACTAGAGTCATCTACTTCCTACTGTAGAGTGCCATGCCTCAGGCGTCTGTCCCTGATACAGACAGTCGGTTGTGTGTCAAAATCTGGAATGCATCGCCTGGGGTTTTCAGCCACCTACCGTTGAAGTCGCCTCCCTAAGAGTGACCAACTTTTTCTGGCGCTGTCTATGACCCGATTGTCTGCCCACCGTTGACTTTACGGTAGCAATGTTTTAATTAATGGCAACGCAACGTATTGCTCAGTCTTTGCCGACACCTTACTTGTCTCTTCCAGCCAACAATAATAAAGTGCAGCCCAGAGATACTAGGGCTGCAACAGTGTCACTGCTGGCTGCATACAAGAGACACTAGGGGGTGTCTATTGAAGGTTAAGCACGAGTCTGCGAGATGAGGTCTGAGGCCGGTCGAGGCGAGGCGTTTCTTCCACTTCTCACTTTCTCCCCCGCCGTGGCCCGAGTTGACAGGTGGTCGTCCAAAAGTGGTCCGTCCCGCCAGGTTCCTGATGTGGCCTCGAGTCCAAGTCCATGCCTGAACACACTTCTTACCCCTGGCTTCTCGACAGCTCCACTGGTTGCGTATTAAGGTCAGGCTCGGTACCAAATAAGCCCCCCTCCCCACCTACGAGCAACGTCCGCCGTTAGTCTACCATCCATATCCATATCAAGGCAGAACCGACTTAAGGTGAAGATATAATATCCCTTTCGATTGTCTCCTCATCTACACTATTATCAAATTCACGACTCTCGACTCTGACTCAACCTGATTGAAGCTGGCTGTGTCATATAACACAGACTACACACAAGCAAACTCAAGTATCACTTCGCCACACCCTTTAGGCATCTTTACTTGAAGCTCAGTATTATTTACACCACTTACACGCACTCCTAAACTCTACTACTCCCTCAACATCAACCACTCTGGATACCACAACACTCTACCTTACTCAATTGACAACTACCGCACAATGACAGCTGAACCATCATTACGGCGACAACGGAAAGTTGTCATCACTACATCTCCAGCCCCTTCCGACTCTGATTCACGCCGCGACTCCTACTTCTCAGAAGTTTCTCAATCAACGGCCCCTACCTCTTTCCACTCGGCTTCCGGGTCTAACAATAAATGCCTTGATTCTCAAGGGAACAGACCTACCACAGCTATGAAGTCAACAACCATTGAACGCAGATTCGATACTACCTCTTCCTCTATCGCCACGTACGACTCAGTCCTGTCTGAAATGGCACCCTTGTGTCGAGATTTGCCAGTCGGCGGCGATGAGGTAGAATTTGAAACTGGGGATGAGGAGGAAGAAGAAGAAGAGGAGGAGGAGGAAGAGGAAAGCGGCGATGAAGACGAAGACGATGATGACAGAGAGGATGACCAGGAAGACGCCGACAAGGACTACATTCTATCTGACCCTGAGTCACTTCATATCCCTCCAGTGTTGCCTCCTTACCGTGGAACCTCTAACGAACGTCCCTGTCGACCATCTACACCTCAAGACTTTGGCCGTCTATTCCCTTCACTGGACCGACTTGCCGTACGCCATGACGATTGTACTTCGGACGGCAACATGAATCTCCGTGTTGATACCGTTGTTCCTTTTGGACATACACGACGCACGCTTGCAGTCCAGCTATTCCACCTGCGCATGCACGATCTGGCTCGCCGAGAGTTTTCTCTTCGCCGTTACTGCCGCGACTCTGGCCGAGAGGTTTGCAACTCTAAGCGTGCATATGCTCCGGCGCCCACCAGTACTGTTGCTGCAGCACGACCTGCCCTTCAAAGGTCAATGAGCTCTGCTATGCGGACGATGGCTACTCCATTTCACCGACCTACCTCCAGCAACTCTTCTATCTTCAAGTTCGGCAATGGCACCAATAGTTCTACAACTTCTGATAACGCCTCCGTATGGTCCGGTTCGCATCACACGGAGAGATCAGACTCACCAACTCCTAAGCCCAAGGCACGAATGGTACCTACAAACAGAATCAAGCTTGAGTTCAGCAACTATGCTCGCGTGGATATTGCACGACGAGGTGGACGCACCAACAAGCGATACGAGTTTGAGTGGTGGGGTCACACATACGCCTGGAAGCGTGTAATTGACAAGAACCTCAATGTTGTCTCATTCCACCTCGTCCGAGATGGACATGGTGCCCCCGTCGCTCATATTGTTCCTGAGATGCGAAGTCCCAACCAGATTCTAGACGATGAGATGGCTGGAGCTTGGGTTACCCCTTGCTACATCTGGATTAGTGACAGTAGCATCATCGATGCCATTACCGACGTGGCTGAGTAAGTCATGATGAAACTCCTTGATCGTAATTTAAACTAACAGCTTTTAGTGTCATCATCGCCACCGGTCTTATTTCCCTGGTCGACGACTGCATCAAGGAGCGATGGCAAGCCAAGAAACCGTCGCACCGAGCTATCCGCAGGGACACTGGCGACGTCAACCATGCAAACCCTCGCTCGTTTATGCACAGCTTCTTCCAGCGACGCCACTCTGAAGAACACTCTTCAAGCCGTGGCGCATTAAGATTCGGACGCAAGCCTGTCGCTGCGTATTAAAGTCTAAGCAACATCGGAAATAATATCGACCTTTATACTTGATATTTCCTATACGAACATCTACGGAATCTTGATTACTTCTATTTCAGAAAGGATACTATATGTTGGTATAAGATCATGATTTTGGCACTTCTACCTTTCTTGTTTTAAAAGACCTTTTATCTCGTCACGAACAGACGGACATGTACATATTTGGACTTTTTCTTGTTTTGTTATCTACTGTACTCACCCACCACAGACTGGTTGGGCTGTGAGGTTTTTGGACGGGCATTTGCGGGATACGAAATATCATCCCCACGATTACAGCATGCGAGGCGCTTGGGAGTTTTTGGATAGGGCAATGAGAAAGGGGAAAGCCCAACTTAGGATTGATCATCTGGCCTGGCTTGGTATTAACCGGTGTCTCTGTTTACCCCGGATTGGACTACGCCTCTTAACCCCAGATATGAAAATGGGCATGACTTGGAGAGAATTGAATCACTACAGAATTATTGGTTGTACGAGACACATACAAAACCAGTTTACGTTATGATCAGGCTAAAGCTGCACGATTTGGAAGAGATACAATAATGACCTGACACGAAGGCGAAATTGACAGTTCTTGGTGATATTGCGCAAAATTTTCTTAGAGCTGCAGGTCTACTTGGTCCATTGGTATAACTCAAATGCTCGAGGTCGTCCCTTCCATCCACTCAATTGGGTTTGATAGTGGGAAGAAAAACCCTCATCCACCCCCATCTGCAACCCCTGTCAAGCCAGCTCGAGATGCATCGGGGGACGTGGGAATCGTGCCATCTGTAACGCCACAGATGCGGAGGAAACGCCTGTCTCTTTTTCATTTCTGCAGACGTGCCTTGGCATGAGACAGTCTGCCATTGACGGCCATGTAAGTCTGACCAGCTCGTTATCCTATCCCATGCGATAATCGTAGAGACGCCAGAAGCGGTCGAGTTACAGTTGCTCGACATCATCGTGGCCGTCTGGTCTGCCGAACCATGTGCCAAAGTCGAGCTTCATGAGCAGACGATTGATACCACCAACCCGTGCAGCTGTGAAGCCACCTCGTTCCTCTGCATCGTCTGTGTCCCGGGCTCTGCCGTCTCGCTGATCATCTTCGTCTTCCTCAGTTGGAGTGGCGGGAGCTGTGTCGCCCTCCCATTCGGCTGTGAAGATGGGGTCGGATTCGAGAGCGCGAAGGGCGGCGACGACATCTTCGATGCCAGAGCGCACACGGGACTCGATGTCGTGAAGACGGCGCTTAACGTCACGCTCTTCAGACTCGAGGTCGACAAAGGCATCGACTACACCGGCATCTGTCTCGAGGTCGATTGATGTATAGATAGCGTGAAGACGATGTAGATGGGCGACGAGGTGATCAATGTGGATGAGGAGGTTGTATAGAGGTTGGGTAAATGTTGGCTGAGTAAGAAGCAGCCGATGGATGAGAGTACGAAGGTATAGGCGATGAGCTGTTGAAAGAGTTTGAGGATCTTGGGGAGGTGTTGAATCTCGTTCTTTAGGAGTATCATCTTCAGCTGTAGGCTTGTCATTTTCATTGCCTAGCCATAAGTCATCATCCTCATCCTCTTCTTCTTCTTCCTCATCTTTATCAGCACCCCCTGATTCATCTTGTAATTTGGTTGGTGTTGGTGCTCTAGACTGCCCATGCTTGGGGTCATTGGCTGTCAGCCACTCATGGAAGCCCTCCCATAGCCCAGCAACAATCTCAGTTTGGAGATATGCTTCTGTTTCCGCTAGGAAGAATATGGCAGCACTTGCTGTTGTCCAAGAGCTACGCATTGAAGACGACCGAGATGTCCAACGCTTTCGAAGAAGGATAATATGTTCTCGGTCACCTTTTGCGGTTGGATATTGACGTCTCAAGGATGTAATCTTCCAGAGATCTGTAAGTCGAATGTGCGCTCTGCGCATTGATAGTAGATAGGCATTGATACAAGAGTAGATCTGTATGTCTGATGGTGACAGTACCATATCCAGTGGTGGAGGAATCTGGATGGACAGCAAAGACGGGACAGAGAAAAGGAGGTTGCGAAAAGGAGACTCGGATAAGAGGCTTGCAGCATCACGGCTGAGACCTGAACCTGAGCCAAAATTCGGAGTGGCCTTACTCTTGGTGAGATTTAGTCGTAAAAGGTCTCGAGCAAGTTCAAGTTGTTCGTCTTCCTCGGCATGTTGGCCCTGCATAGATGCTAGAACAGCCCACGTCCTTGCGAGAACCGCCGCTACTTCACCCTCTTTGACCGTCACATTCTTCAGGCCGTCGCCCTTTTCGTAGGCCAAATTGTCTGCTCGCCTCCAACGACTGCGTATTTTTTCATCTGCCTCGTGGGTCAACTGCATTGCAAATTCACCGCGACCGAGGAGGAAGAAATCTCGCAATAATTGTAGCATTTCCGTCACCTTGGCTAGCGGGAGGAGTTTTTGAAGCGTGTTTTCGGATAGAGATATCCTGACCGCAATGATGGCTCTTGAGAAGCTGGTACTTTTTAGTGGAAAAGACAGGCTGGACAATTCTTGAAGCTTCGATGAAAGGTGATCTAAGCCACGAAGGCCTGAGTCGACGCTGCTCTTGACTCGAATGTGATTTAGAGATTTTCCAATGAAGAGCATGGACGAAGCTGTAGCTGGTGTCACGAATGCTGGTAACAGGCTGGACCATGATATGTACTCCTGCTTCCGTTAGCAATGTTTTGCAAAGGCGCCAAACAAGACCTACCTCTTCGGACTCTTTGACCTTCTGGACGAAGAAATCGTCACCTCCAAAGCTCGGAAGTCTTCCGTATAATATCCAAGCAGAAACCTGTTTCAGCCATGCTGTTTCTGCCACTGTAACAAGACTCATAGCTGTTTCTTGAACATCCCTATACCCACTCTGCAGCTCAACTCGTAGACGATCCATGAGCTGAGCGCCGTGGCATGTCTCCCCCTTCTTATTCTTCGCCAGCATAAACTGCACCATCTCCCAGAGCCACTCCATCCTCCTAGTCCAGTCCTTAAACTCGCCTATCACCGCCGTCAACGGCACAATGTTATAAGCTCCCACCAGATCCGGGTCGTCTTGTAATATGCTGGCCTCGACATCGAGAACTTTGCGCTGGAAGGCTGCTAGATGGATGGAGTCTATGGCTGTTGCGACGGCTCGGCAGATGGTTGAGGGGTGCGAGTTAGCTACTTGGGCCGTATAGCTGATCAATTTGATGTGGACGTCGCTGAGATGGGCGGCCGAGGCGAGGAGTTGGCGCTCGGCTGGTGATACGCCGGAGAGGGCATGAGGTTGAGTTGCATCGGTTCGTAGGAGCGGGGAGGGATGTCCCGAGAGGGAGAGTAGGATTTCGTGGAGCATGATCGTGGTTCTGGTTCTGGTTCGGAGCTTGGTATAATTAGCGGTGATGCTTGATAGGACGATAACGTTAGCAAACGTACAGATCTTGGGCCTTTCTTGACCTCATAGAATCCCCGATATCACGCAGGATAATTATAATGACACCCAGAAGCTCAAAGCGGCACATGAACCAAGCAGTCGTGCGTCTGTCGTGTATTGTTGATGATGTTGATCTTGAAGATTTATCCAAAGCTCCAACTTTGGGCCTTGACAACGAATCGCGGCCGATCAGCCAAATCCAAGCTCAGACGGAAAGGCTTCTCGTTTACTGGGACTATTGAGCTTTTTAGGCTTTAACATAGCGCGACATGAACAGGAAGAAGTCAGTATTTTATTGAATTCGAGGTGAAGCTCCTGAGAGCGCGACGCGAAGGTCGTAGCTGCCCCGCGATCTACCGTGAACTTGATAGGTAGTTCATACTGTGCCGGAACTTCACTTGCACAAGTGCTCAAACCTACCTAGGTAGGTAATGTTTAAGAATATTCGTCACTCAATTGAAAGGTTTGTGCTTGAATTACAGCTTTTGATAACTAATAAATGATCAATTCATTACCGCCTAGCAAAAGGTTCAAATAGACCACGCCAAATCAAGTCAAGTGTCTTCGCTATTCCGACATCGTCACCCCTCAGTAATGTCCCTTGGCAGGCTTCTTGCCGTTGGGATCATATCCACTGGCGATGCTCACATTATCACCATATGTGTTGTGTGAGCCCTGGCCATTGCCCTCTCTTGTCTCGAAGTTAGGGTTGTTGTTATCAGTGCCTCCCACGATGATCTCACCACCACCCTTGACCTTGCCAACTACCATGCCCTTAGCAACACTCTTGAGGATGGCACGTCGCGATACACCTGTCACATCGATGTAGACAAGTCCCACATTCTTAACACCGCCGCCAAGATTGCGCGACAACTCGCCAGCCTCCTCACCCCAGCGGTGGCCGACAACAGTTGTGACGCTGGATGATGTGCCGGTGAGGAGATTGCGGCCGGCTTGCTCAATGCCGTCAACGACAGTATTGAAGGCCATTAAGCTCTTGTTCAGAACACCTGGCTTATAGGTATCGATCGCATTGCCGTCCTTGTCATAACCTCTGGCTCTACCATCTTTGCGACGAGTGACAGTTGCACCCAGGTTTTGTGCCATGTTGCCGATAGTGCCCACAGTGGTTGCCGAAAAAGTGGCTGCTTTGTTAGAGAAGTTGTTGATCCGGCGAATGTGCGCATGTGTTGTAGGAGCAAATGTCACAGGCTTGGCGAGAGGCTTTGTGTTCTTTGTGAAGTTGTCGGCTTGGCTCTGAAGGGTTCTAGAGACAACATCGGAAGTTGTTACGATAAGGCGGGATGCCTTACTTGCACTATTCACAATGGTTGACTTTTTATAGGCAGGGTGCATGTCCATCTCAGCCCATGGCTGCGACACAGGCTGCACAGAAATGTTCTGGCCACCATCGGCAGGAAGAGCAATCTCGACAGGTTCTGCACTAATGTTAGCAAAGCAAAGTGTGGTCATCAATTTTGCAGTACACACCTTTGGAACCGGGTTTGATTTTACTGTCTTCCACCACTTGATAGCTATCGGTCAGCTCTCCAAGGACACTGCCATCTTCCTCATCGATGAGAACGATCCTGCCTCCAGTATGCGAACTATGGCTCCCCTGGACATATCCTTCTCCGGGGTTGTAGTCAGCCGGGTTGTAAGCGGGGAGTTGCTCGCCAACTGCTTCGCGCGCCTTGGCTTGGGCCTTCTCGGAGGGTCTTGGGGGCTGAGGAGGAGCTGCTCTTTCAAGGAAAGCGGTGCACTGGGCGAGGATGGTCTCGAAAGTATCGACATCTTCCTGAACACCTGACCTGGAATTTGTGGGAGGGAATTCGATCCTGGTGAAAGCGCCGCTATCAGGGCCGAGATCCCAGCGAGGAATCAAATAGCTCGTAGGTGGTTGGTGGTAGATCTGTGTCGTAGCGGGAAGAGGGAGGTCGAGCTCAGGAGGCAGGTGAAGGTGCAGGTAGAAGTCCTCCTCGCCATCAGAGCCACTGCCTGAAGGTTCGACAAAGCCAGATGAGGTCGGGACCATGAGGAGTGACAGGGTCTGAGGTCCTGAGGGGGTGAGGGACTGCTCTTTTCCATTGGAAATGTGATAGGCGTTGATGCCCTCTACAGCGTAGAGGAGCTTCGGATCCTATTCGAGATTTTGTCAGTATCATAAGTGGCGGCAAAGGGAGAGCGTCATGGGCGTGCCATGATGCGCCCGAAGTGTATTTTTGGACTTACATTATGCCCAGAAGACATGTTTGCGATTATCTGGTATTGGTATGTATGGATGGGGAAAAAGATACAATCTTGGTATTATGCAATATAAAAAGAAGAATAGGTTTAGGATAACGAGTAGAAGACGAGAAAAGGGGAGAGTTGTTGAAATCCTGGAACTTGGAAAGTCGCAAGACGTGATGTGATGGAGGGGTCGGGTTCAGGTTGGTTCAGGTTTATGACAGCAGCAGTAGCATCATTCGATCCACCAGCAAGAAACACAGACACACAATTCAAGACAAGCGCGATGCGCGTCAATGCAATGCAACGGAGCTATAACTTGGGCGGCTGTTGCAGGAGCTTGATTTGAAGAGCTGTGTGATCTAGCGCATCCTCATCAAAGAGGGTGGGCGTCTGTCGGCGCTTAAATTCGTGCGGTGAGAACTGAGAAGCTCTACCAACTCACAAGCTGTGAGGCCTCTTGAGGCGATCGACGTCATTCATTGGTTGGGGGGAGCAAATGATCCTGGTATCGCGGTGTCGCCACTCAAGGGGAGTGACATTGTTCTAGGTCTGGCCATTCTGAGTTAATTTTGAGTCTAGCAGACACATGAAAGAGGTTATTTTCTTTGTTGAGGTAAGAAACTGTCGTCTCATGATGAGATCAAAAGACAATTTAGAGGTCGATTGCGTGTGCACATGGGCGAAGCACTTAAGCTTAAAGTCCCTGGCTTTTGGCTTCAGAGGGTCCAGGCTCCCTTGGAGGTTAGTCCATCTTGGCGTTGTAACGGGGCATGGATCTTGATGGCAGTCGGCAATTGGCAGTGACATTCACTCAGGAGCTCTTTGGGAGGCAGCTCAGCTTTTTTGCCGTGCAACATAAAAGAAAAGAAATGGCCACGCAAATATTGAGGCGCATTTCGGGATTATGATGAATCGAGTGTTTGACTTTGAGAGGCAACATCCATCTCTTGTGTATGTACAATATGTATTAGGTAATCTGGCTTGATGAAGTAAGGTAGGGTGAGAGAAATACAAGATCATTTGTTAAAGAGTCTGCTAAATTGGTCCTAAATTATAACAAGTTTGTCTATTTATTTTTGTTCTCTAGTAGAACCAGTCCTGTTCTCTTTTGACCTGCTTCAACCCGTCTCCGTCTCCGTGCCCACAACTCGAATTTGTCTCCCGTCCCCATAAGTAACCACCATAAACTTATTCCCGACTTTTTCAGCCGTCCATGTCTTTTGATAATGGGGGTTCCTTATGGATACCCAAGATCAGATCTAAAAGTCTGGAGTGTCTTGGACTAGCATATAAATTGGTAATAAATTGCTGCTCTCATTTCAGTTTCCAGTTACGGTCATCACGCTATGACTCGGCCGAAGCTACGGGGGCTAATCCGATCCAGTACTCATTCATATTGGATGTAAATTCATTTGCCCTTCTACATACATTCATTCCTTATTGTTATATTTCCAGCTTATCAACTACACGGATGATCTGGTAGGCATCTATATAGTATACGGGTCGATAGTTGACCTCTGTAAAACATTATAGTAGCATCTGGGAACTATCAACGGAGAATTGAGGCTCACCCACTTCAGTTCAACATCTTGAATAAACCCCCACTCAGGCTAAGACGACGGCCGGCGGCGTCTTCAAAAACAAATCCACAGCGCACTTTCGTCTCTTTTTATCATGTTGTTTTACCCCATCATTACGTAGCGATATATTCTCCATATCTCCAGCCCCATATAGTTCCCACTTCGGCGTACCTAAAGTCCCAAACCTCCAAGGACCCCGGCGGCGATTTGACTCAGAAAGCAGCTACCCATTGGATAAATCTTGTTCCCCAGCAATTCCAACGACATATGTCCGAAGAGTTGCGCAGGATCACATACGTCAGCTATTAGGAACACAATGAGGAACTCAACTGCTAAAAAAAACTGACGAGCCAAAGTAATTTGAGCTCTTAGTTTGCCTGTCGTCACTTATACTCGTCTTAGACGTTTAAAGTTGCGCGATCCTTGAGGCTCTGCTGTCGAAATGTCAAATTCGGATTTACGGTTACAGACACTCGGAATTGACACACTAATTTAGTTTTCCCTGCTTTCCTAGCGTAACCGGCGTCTTTTGATGGACATATTTCCGTCAAAAGTCCTGTTTCGGCGCCCTCAGACTACATCTCAAGCAATAGTGAGAGCAGGTATGGATCCATGACCATGATACCTTGTCTGGTAGCTGCTCGGCTGTCACTTTGCCCAGATTTATGCACTTCCGGTCTCGATATTACCATGCCAGGACTAGTTAGCCGGATGCGTGGACCGATGATGGGATCTCATAAGTCGGCTTGACAATATGAAAGTCGGCCCGGGGATCTCATTTCGTCTTCCTTTTCTATATGTAGCTTGTGATCCTTGTTAGATCAGTAGTTCCCTGGGCTAAGTTTTACATAAGTACTCTTATAACCCATTCAGAGTATCGACTGACCGGTTCTTGCTTTGTTATTTTACCTTGATGGAATCTCTATAGAAGTTGACGCTTTCTTGGCATATTTTTCCTTTTCAGAACTTTGCGCAAATAACGGTCTTGTGTGACTCCTAGAAGAGATCATCGAGTCTCTGATCCAACTCTGCATTACAAAGACAGCTCTGTAAGAGCACCTAAATCGGCAAAATAGCTTCTCAGCTCCGCATCCAGTCTATACTCTCGCCTACAGACCCAGAGGGTGACAGAGAATCCAGCGCGTCTACAAAGGCTTCAACAACATCAAAAAGAAAACTCGAAGAATTATCCTCAGTCCAAGAGGGCACGTCACCGGTGCCAGTCTGGCATGCTCAATATGATGAGCAGTCTAGACCTAATGCTGGTGATGATAACTCTCCGGGCAGACTAACACCAGCCACCTCTGATGAGAAAGCTGGAAGGAGAGGATCTCGAATAAAACAACCGACTCGATCTAGCATTGCTTGCCTGAGATGTCGAAGATCGAAGATCAAGTGTGACAATGATGGAGGCAATAGCCCGTGCGACACCTGTGTTAAAGGAGGACATCAGTGCCAATATCCAGAAGCAGTTCCTCAACCACCAAAACGAAATGACTCCCCTACAACAGGGAAGCCCGAGAAGGAACCACAACAGGAGAAGAAACGAACGAGGAAAGCAGATGATATATCCAAATGGAGCAGCGAAAGGTCAGCCGTATACGCAGCCGAAGTTCTCGCATATCCCTTTTTAACGACGGAACTATGGGATCAGCTGCTCAACCTTTACAAGCTACACTATGCCACAGAGTTACCCTTTCTTCACCTGCCATCTTTGAAAGAGAAAATGAGACGTGGATCATGTCAGGGCAAAGAGGATTCATCAGAGCTGAACTTGGTCCTGCTTGGTATCTTGATGCTTACAGCACGTTTTCATTCCGATCTGGTACGATACGTAATGCATTTACCAAATCAACATGGCGCAAATAACCGATCGTCCGCCTCAAAAACCAAGTCTGGATCGTTATACGCCTCGGATTTCTTTGCTACGGCACTCACAACAGCTCTGGGCCCCCTCAGGACAGTCATGGATACTCTCACGGCTGAGAGAATACAGTCCTTCCTGATGCTTGGATTATTCGAGTGGAGCCAAGAGAACAATTCCAGTGCTTGGATGTATCTTGGGATAGCTATTCGTATGGCCAAGCTGATGAGGCTAGAGCAAGATGACCAGAGAATGGCTATACTGGAAAACCAAGCGCCTGACAAAAACCGATTCGAGAGGAAGTCACCAGAAATTGCGATAATAAGAGAGACACGGAGACGGACTATGCATAGCTGCTTCATTCTGGATCGTCTGATGAGCTGCGGGAGCGAGCGACCGCTAAGCATTGAAGTTGAGAGCATGTTGATCCAGTTGCCATGTTCTGAAATGGCCTTTGATCTGTCTCTTCATGTCTACACTGGACTATTGCAACCACACGAAGGATCAAGTCAGCTTCAGATCAACGATGATAGCACGTTAAGCCGATTTGTCAAGCTGATCGAGATATGGGGCGAGATTTCGAGATACAGTTCGATGGGTGGTCGGTCACAAGCGCATCCTCCATGGGACACTAAATCGACTTTCTACAAGTTACGAGAGAAGATAATTGCGTTCTACAAAGATCTCCCTGACACTTTCACGCTGTCTCGACAAAATTACTACCGACATGATAACCACCAGGCTACCAACACCTATGTGTCGCTACATATGCTGGCCTCAGTTTGTCATATTGTTCTCAACCGAGAATATCTTCCGTTTCTGCCCCTGAGATGCCGCCGGCCTCAGGGCCACCCCATAGTCAACCAAACCATTATCGACTTTGCGCCAGATCGATTCTGGGAAGAGAGTGCACAAGACATCTTTCAGTCATCTCGTAACATCATCGATTTGGTTGGTCTAAGCAGAGAAAAGCTGCCGTTGTCCTCGTTGTCGATATTCTCTATCTGGCTCGCTGGGTTCATGTCTATATATGCTCATCACTTCCCGCAGATGGATACGAGCCATCGATTGGGGAGCGAACAGGTTGAGAGCCCTCATACGGGAGAGAATATGAGTATACTCGAACAGGGGCAGGCTGGGACAGCATGTCAGGCATTGCGAAGAGCTGCAACTTACTTGCCCTGCGCTCAAATATACCTGGATAATCTTGAAGCGGTAGATCATTGTTTTACACAAGCAAGGAACTCGATGCAGGGTTCACTAAGTCTCAGATTTGGCGGAGTTGGCCACGGGAGTGAACTCAAACAGACAGGACCGCAAGATAAACAACGACGACGGGGCTACGACACGCGTCGCAAAAGTATAAGCCCTATGTCAGTATCTCCAAAGATCAGAAATTCGCCCCGACCAATGCTGGAAGAACCCCCCAGGCCCAACTCTTCAACGTCAAGGAGCCAACTCTCGCTGCTGCCTGGGATTGATGAGAAGAACACCCCAAAGCTCGTGTTGGACGGTATTGAGACCTTGGAGTCGGAGCGGATGAGTTGGATATTGAATGATTTGGAAGGCTTCTCGGGCGCAGGTTCTTTGAGAGTTACCTTTTCGAGATAGAAAGATAGATGCTCGACCTTGGAGTTGTGTTTGGTATTTCAATACGGCGAATACATGCATGTATAATGAATTGACGGCGGGAATAGGGTAGAGGTTATGGGTTGGACATTTGGTGGCATTTCAGGTAGACTATCAGGAGTAGCATTGGTCTTTTACCATCTGGCATGTTATGTATATGCCCCTGTGCAACGAGGAAGCGAATTCTTCCCAGTGAAGCTTGGGTTCAAGATTCTGGAGCGTTGAGAGTGAGGCAGAGGGAGAGACAGGAAGCATCTCGATGTCAGGCAAGCGCAACCTAAGTCTACCAACATGTGCCTTCCCTGGCTGCCTGGTCCCTCCAGGTTGGCCAGGCCTTCCAAGAACGAATCTATCTACGACTCAGTCAGCCGATTCTTAATAATCAATGGAACCCTTTTCTTTTCTTTTCTTTTCTTTTCTTTCCTTTCCTTCTTTCCACTCTCAACACCATTGACAGACTTGCATGCATGCTTGGATACTAATTGTGATGTGGAATCTTGTCACAAACAGATATTGACATACCGGTCCGAATCGCATAGGCTCGGTACATAACTGACGTTACTGCTGAGAAATAAGGCGGTCATCCGGGTTTCGATTCGGCAATACTGATCACTCATCATTTCCGACGCTTCGAGGTTACACGACAGCAAAGCTTTGATGAGCCCGCTTACTTATAGCATGACGTCCGCATCAAGTCACCAATGAATCGCCAAGACCGGCAAATGCAAGTCACTGCGCCTAGTGCTCACCCCTTGTCTGTTGCTTCCAAATTCAGGTGTCTTAGTGGACAGCCGACTACCAAGAGGGGCCTAGAGGGGCCTAGAGCTGGCATCTACGGCAGCTTCGCGGGGTTCCTCACAAACCAGCTTCAATAAGTCCCATCTTATCGAAATATGAGCGAATCCCGTTCCATGTACAATCGACAACGGACAAGTCGATGACCCGTGCAAACCTGTTTACGAGGCAGGGCTCATATATGTACAGTACTTTGCTCCCTGCGGCCCAGAGCAAACCTGTACCGAGGCTTTGCAGGGAGTCGATTTGGGGCAGGTCAAGGTACCTTGGCTGAGCAGAGACAGCTAAGGTACGGATCTCGTTGCTTCAAAAACATCTGGGGTAAGCTCTCAGATCACGCAACATAAGGCTGAAGTTCCGAAACACCATGCAAGGCGACGAGCAACATTGATAGATACTTAAAGCCCCAATATCGACTAGAACATCTGGTACAAACGCTTTCTTCTACAGAACGATCGCCTCTCGACCCATCAAAGCTCAAGCTCAGACTTGCCCTGGTGAGCTTCCACATCGACATTACGCTCCCACGCGCGTGGGGCGTGGGGCTTGACTCTCGTGATTGATTTGCCAGTTTCTCGTCGCTCTCCCACTCTCGGTCCACAAGTGCTGATGTCTCCCAGTTTGAGAATGCATGTCATGACAAACTTATTTCAGAATCGTTCACATGGAGAAGGCAGCAGATCGTCAGAACATACGTAGCACACATCCGCCACGCCGAAGCTTGTATGAGGAGGGCCATTTGCTCTCTTTGAGGCACAGCCGGCTTCCCCTTGCGATCCAAGTGGACCGTGGTTCCTGGCGCAGAGTCTCATCGTTAGACCGTTCGATGTTATGACGATTCGCTGAACTAAGAATAGTGTACCAACCCCCGCGTTGCTTGGATATCCTGACCGGGCGGTTCGATCAAGCCATGAGGAGTCTTCCGAGCCATTCTCCACTGAGGAGGCCAAAGTGCTCAGGTACCTTGGAGCTATTGAGATGGTGGGAGGACTATTAGCAAGAGCCACGCCCTTTGAGACGATTCTTCTTGCAGCTTATAAACCATATACTCCCCGTCCATCCTCTTCTATCAAGCATCAAATTCCCACCTGAAGCCATATTTTGTTCGTTGAATCTGTGTTTGCTTTGCAATGCCTTCCATCACAACGGCTTCAGCTACCCCTCAAAGAGTGAAGCCGACGACAGCCAAGCCATCGTCAGCTTTGCCCAGTATTATTGATATCCGTGGTGAACATGTCGAAATCAACCTGAAAGACCAAATTGCTTCCATGTTTAACCCTGACGAGGGCCCAAGGAAGCTCCCAACCCTTCTTCTATACAACGAGAAGGGGCTACAGATATTCGAGGACGTATGTTGATTCTGTTGAGATCCCTGTTCCTGTTACTCATACTACTCCAGATCACGTATCTGGATGAGTATTACTTGACAAACTATGAGATTGAGATCCTGAAGAAGTCCTCTGCGGAGATCGCCAGTCAGATCCCTGAGGGTTCGATGGTGATTGAGTTGGGAAGCGGGTTGGTCAATTTCCCCATGATTTGAGACATCATTCACTAATTATGAGAAAGGAACCTCCGCAAGGTCTGTCTCCTTCTGCAGGCATTCGAGGAGCTTAAAAAGCCCATTCAGTATTTTGCTCTCGACTTATCTCTCAAAGAGCTTGAACGTACTCTGGCTCAGGTTCCTAACTTCAAATATGTTTCATGCCACGGTCTCCATGGGACATACGATGATGGGAGGGAATGGCTCAAGCATCCTTCTCTCACGAGCCGTTCAAAGTGCATTATTCACCTCGGCTCCAGTATTGGTGCGTTTACACCCCTCATTCAAGTTTCAAGGTGCTAATGTGAGAATTACAGGCAACTTCACCCGAGACGGCGCAGCTGATTTCTTGGGAAGATTTGCAGAAGTCCTCACACCATCTGATTCCATGATCGTTGCTGTAGACTCTTGCAGCAACCCGGCCCAGGTCTAGTAAGTCAACGATGTTGCTTGTTGTAAGCAATACTAACATCTGTATAGTCATGCATACAACGGTACGTTGCAATTCAGCGCTGAACACACAATTCGATATTAATGCCGCAGTTCTCTTATACAGACTCCAAGGGGGTAACCCATCAGTAAGCTGATTGGCTCTGTCTGGTTGACCGGAAACTGACATCATGTAGGTTCATTCTGAATGGTCTTCAAAACGCCAATGAGATCCTTGGTGAAGAGGCCTTCAACACGGATGAGTGGAGGGTCATCGGTGAGTATGTCTATGACGTTGAAGGTGGACGACATCAGGCCTTCCTTTCTCCCACTCGGCCAACGGATGCTCTCGGATCGAGAGTTTTGCCTCACGAGCGCATAGAGATCGAACAAAGCCTCAAATATTCCGAGGCAGAGAAGGACAGGCTCTGGAAACTTGCAGGTTTGACCGAGATGGGTCAATGGAGCCGGGGAGATGAGTATGGTAGGTCACATTCTCTTATGATACATGTTCCACCCAAAACACGCGATCAGAGGCCTTTGGGTCATGCATCCCCGGATTACCCCGCGAATCGTACCAAAGGAGGGTTTCCCTTTCCAGCTGAGCCGGCAGCATGAGTCCAAACTCGGGAGCGGACCCATATGACGTGGGGGTACATGCTCCGAGCTGAAGTTATATCGAGAATACAGGGAATCTGGTGACACAAGACTAACAATTGTTTAGGCCTCCATTTCCTGCAAAAGTCCAGTATGCCGTTCAGCCTGATCCCTTCCCTTTACGCCGCAGAGCCACTGCCAACAGTCCAGGACTGGAAAGCACTCTGGAAAGCCTGGGATGTAGTAACCAAGGATATGATGCCGGATGAGGAGCTCCAGGAGAAGCCAATCAAGCTACGAAATGCTTGTATTTTCTACCTTGGCCATATCCCGACCTTCCTCGATATCCAGTTGACCAAGACCACCGGCAATGCCCCGACTGAACCTGCGACCTACTACTCTATCTTTGAACGAGGTATTGACCCTGATGTGGACAATCCTGAGCACTGCCATACTCACTCTGAAATTCCCGATGAATGGCCATCAGTTCAAGAGATCACAACCTACCAAGACAGGGTCAGATATCGTCTTCAGAACCTGTACAAAAATGGCCAAGACAAGATTCCTCGGGACATTAGTCGAGCTATATGGGTTGGTTTTGAGCATGAACTGATGCATATTGAGACCCTGCTCTATATGATGCTCCAGAGTGACAGAACGCTTCCACCTCCACATACGGTACAGCCTGATTTTGCAAAACTGGCTCAGCAAGCATATGAAGCCAGGGTTCCCAACCAATGGTTTGATGTACCTGAGCAGACTATCACTCTGGGAATGGACGACCCCGAGGACGGTACTGATAATTCACGCCATTTTGGCTGGTAAGTCTGGATCGGTATGCTTAGGGGTAAACCGTGACTAAATTTATCGAACAGGGACAATGAGAAGCCCGTGCGACAGACAAAAGTCCATGCGATCCAAGCTCAGGGCAGAGCTATCACTAATGAAGAGGTATGCGAGATTCGTCTTCGAAGTGTCATATAGTCCTAATCAAAGCCACAGTATGCCCAATATTTGTACAACTCCAAGATCGAGCATATCCCAGCCTCATGGTCTTCCATTACAAACACTGACACAAATGGCGCCACTAACGGCAGTCATACCAATGGAAGTTTGAATGGTTACTCTAACGGAAATGGCCACCACGCAAGCCAGGTCCCGGATTCATTCATCCAGGATAAGTTTGTCAGAACGGTGTATGGTCTAGTTCCTCTCAAGTACGCTCTTGACTGGCCTGTGTTTGCTTCTTACGACGAGCTCGCTGGTTGTGCAGCATGGATGGGCGGCCGTATTCCAACATTAGAAGAAGCTAAGAGCATCTACGCGCATGTTAACAAGCAGAAGAGGGCCGAGGCCGAGCGCACCTTATCAAAGACGGTCCCTGCAGTCAATGGGTAAGTCCGTCTAAATCGTTTACTCTTTCGAGACTAATACGTGGCAGTCACCTTGTCAACGATGGCGTTGAAGAGACCCCGCCATCCAGCTCCTCCTCTTTGGTCGGGGATGGCTCTTCTGAGCTGTTCTTTGACCTTACGGAAGCCAATGTTGGTTTCCGTCACTGGCATCCTATGCCAGTCACCTCCCAAGGCAATAAGCTTGCGGGTCAGTCTGAGATGGGCGGCGTCTGGGAATGGACGAGCTCGCCACTTGAGCGACATGAGGGTTTTGAGCCCATGTCGCTCTATCCTCTTTACACGACTGACTTCTTTGACGGCAAACATAACGTCGTCTTGGGTGGTTCGTGGGCCACACACCCACGTATTGCAGGACGAGCTAGTTTCGTCAACTGGTACCAGAGGAACTATCCCTACGCGTGGGTGGGAGCCAGATTGGTTCGAGATGTTTAGGCATCTAGACTAGAGCGTTTTTTCCTATATCTACGATTGATTTCATATTATAAACGAGCCGTTGGGATGGATTATGAACTGCCGGAGTCTGAATTTATCTGGGCCCAGATTGCTACGAGAGGAATCTGAAGGAGGACAGTCACTCCCTGAGAAAGCAAATGTATTATCATGACCATCTCTACTTACTCCTGTTTTTTTGAACTCCATACCGAAACCAGCTACTCTGTGATGATAGCAAATGTTGTCTCTTGCAACGTCATGACTTTCGGATACCAACCGCTATGTGTATCCGTTCCAAATTTCAGGGTGACACTTGTGAAATCAGCCATGTTAAGGGTCTTTCATCTCCCAAAACCATCATGAGCTCATATTTCGTTATGGCTCTTGATAGTAGCGCAATCGTTCCAAAGAATGAGGTGATGAGTGAAAACACACCATTCTGGCTCTAACATTAGAATGGGCGCGGCGCTGCCAGTGCTCTGTACGTTTCTCTCAACCGTTGAGACTACCATAGATATCGAGAAGCTGCTCAAACACATAGCCAGGAAGCTTAATCCCATTCTCTGTAATGAGCTTGGAAATGAGGTCAGGGGGCTGTTTGCCTTCTTAGCGAGTCGATCGAGAGCTATAATTTGGGGACCACATACAGTAAAGTCGACAGCATCGACTATATCCTTACTCTTGTTGTCAACACTGAAGTCCAGGATTTCCTGCTTGAAGCCAATATCCCGTTGATCCATGACAAACTTGCGCGCAAACTTGTGTGTCTCGGCAGCAACGTAGAAAGGCAGACCAGCTTGAGCAGCCAGCTTAGAAAGTTGAAGAGTGCCCATTCGAGAGATGATACCGCCGTTGGATGTGACAGCTTCAGCACCCACAATCACCATATCTACCTGGCGCAGGAGACCCATGACGTAAGCCACTGAAGCCTCTGCGATCTCGGCGACAGGAATACCCTTTGAGCGAAGCTCGCGCACTATGCGATCACTCTCCTCAACGCGGGTTTCCTCTCGCACATAAATAACCTTGAACTTGGCTGCGCCGAGGTTCTGCACCGCACGCTCCAGTATTCCAACAACTGATCGCGAGGCACCATGTGTGAGGATACATTGGCCTTCGTGAATCAGCCTCCATCCTGCGTCTGCAATGCCTTCTCGCGCGGCATTAGCACGCTGGGCAAATAAGCGTCCGTTTCGGAGAAGATGTTGTCTGACGGCCTCGAAGCTGCCATCCTGTTGACGGAGGGACGAGACAAGGTACTGAAGAAAGAGATCGGTTCCGGCGGAAAGGGGTACGGGGTTCGCAACGGAGGCTTTGAGGCGATCGGAGTGTGCTTTCACGGTGTCGAGGATCTCGAAAACGGTGGTAGAAGGGTGGGCGTTGAGAAGAGCAATGAGAGACTCGATGGCGGCGACGGGCTTGGTGAGGTATGGGTCTGAGGCAAGAAGGCCGCGGTAAGTCTCGACGATACTGGGAGGTTGTTAGAGGAGTGAAGGATGGATGGGTCTGGAGACGGACTCGAAGTCTGAGGTTGAAGAAGCCTGAGGTTGCTCAGCCGGAGTAGCGGCTTGAATGAGTTAGCAGAGAGACAGGTGTTGGCAGTAGAGAGTAGCTGACCTGTTGTATCGACCGTAGCCATGATAGAGAATTTGTGAGATATCGGGTAGTAGGTATCTGGAGTTGAGATGATACTATTCTGGAATTTTTGAAGGGTTTGGTGAGTCAATCAATCTGTCTGTCGGAGCTGGTTTGGCGGGGTGAAGTGGGGAGCGGGGCCGAAAGTGACGGCACTGCTTAATTACAGGCCGTTTACAGTTGAGGTCCCCTGTAATTGCGCCAGGTGATCGAGAAGCGGAGGTAGGCCTGATGTGCAGTAGCAAGCAAGCAGCCTTCTCGATGGAAACAGATCAGATGCATGAGGACTCAGACCGAAATATAATGCTAATTTCGTCTGGAAATAAGGTCAACCAGTTGCGTTGCATCGTTCAGTAACGTGCTGTAACCTGTTGATATCGAAAGGTCGCCACTGAGTTGACTACCCTACAGCAGAACCCCGAAAGAAAGTGCCCCGCGCTGCCCCTCCACCGCTTCCGATCTCTACACCCCTCCCTCTCTCCGTCTTCGCTCCAGACCTCTCTCTAGATATAGCTTTTGAGCTTTGACTTTTATTCACTTCGACTGCAACAACTCAATTCATTTCACTGAAAGCATCTACTAGTCACAATCGATAAACATAGCTAAGAATGGAGCTCCTCGATCCCGCGACAGGCGCTGCCCTCCCCAACGATGCCATCCAGCGCATCCTCTTCGTCGCCAACGCCGTCCACGTCTATAACATTCCTCCTCTTACTTCTACAAAGGGCTACTCTGCCAGCACATGGACCGCCGAACCCCAGCGCCATATCTTCACTGCCCGCCTGCGCGTCGTCGAGACAGCCTACGAATCCGAGTCGTCAACCAACAAGCTCAAAGTCGACGCTGTGCTGGAGGATGCTTCATCGGGTCAACTCTTCGCCGCAGCGCCTTATACCGCTCCCGGCGTTGTAGAGCCGGTCCTTGATAGCAGCCGCTTCTTTGCAGTGACGGTGCGCGATCCGCAGGGTCGAAAAGCTATCCTGGGAATTGGTTTCGAGGAGAGAAGCGAGGCGTTTGATCTGAGCATTGCGCTTCAGGAGGCGCGAAAGGCGCTAGGCTGGGAGGGCGAACAGAGCAAACCGGCTACGACGAAGGAGAAGGAGGAGCATAGAGACTACAGTCTCAAAGATGGCGAGACTATCACTGTGAGCTTTGGCGGATCAAAGTTCGGTAGACGCAAACAACAAGATAGCCCATCTGGTTCGGGAGCTGGAGGTGATCTTCAGTCATTTGCGCTACCGCCACCACCTGCTGGACCAAGCTCGTCAGGCGGGTTCTCATTACCACCTCCACCGAGTGCAAATGCTGTAAAGCAGCAGAAGCAATCAGCCAAGGATCTTGGGTTCGACGACGGACAGTTTGGAGAGTTTGCTTAAGGTTTTCACGGATAAATTGGTGCATCAGCGATATGATTTGAAAAAGAAAACACAAAGTATTTACACTAAGACATGCTAAACATTGAACGCCAAATTGATGCTCCTAATGGTAAGTGACATGATGATAACTTGATATTATGGATCAGCATGTATGATCGTTCCGTGGTTTTGTATGATGCTTGAAAAATCAACACGATATCCGGTAACGCCTTTCAATTTGTGCACCGATGAGCCTAAACCTCAGGCCAAGCATTATGAAGACAGGGAAGACTAAGGCGCCTCTCCCTAAGCGCAACAAACCGCTCCTCACTCAATTCTTCTCCAAGTTCAGAACCATAGTCCTTCTCCTGAACGAAGGGTGTCACAACGTCAGTTGGAGTTGCTGGGGTGGTCTCAGACTCGGCGCTATCGCAGCTAGATTCAGGACCAAAGATATCCTCTACAGCCTCGTCAACAGTTTCCAGACCGTATGGCGTTGGCTCCTGTTGAATATATGGTTGTTCATAGACCTGGTGCATATCGCCAAAGTAGCCCATGGGGGCAAAGTGCTCAGAATTGCCGCTCAGGGCTGTCAAAGGAGTGGTAACACCATAGGAAGCGGGACTGAAGCAGACGGATGATGCGATACTAGGGCTTTCGACAGTCCATGTCTTTGCCCAAGTCTCTCGGCTCCTGATTTCAACAAACAGTTCGCCAAGACGGGAGAAGATAGCCTTCTCCTGTTCAGCGGCCTGGTTGGCCTTAGACTTTAGCAAAGCCAGCTGTTTTCTCAGCTTTCGCCGACCATTGTCGCCAACAAGGTTGTGAAGCTGTGCGTCCACGGCGCAATACTGTGCCATGAGATCTGCAGCTCGGGCAGCCTGCTGATGGAGACAGGACATAAGATATGCTCGATCTATATAGAGATTTTCAAATGGCCTGGGCGAAAAGATAAGACGAGAGTTGGCATAGGGCTGTTGATTAACACTCTCTGGTGTAGGACGACTTTTGGAGCTGGAAGATCGGCGGCGTCTCCTTCGTGAGGAAGGACTGCAAACGGACGGTGTGTCTGGGTGTGGTGTATCCGGAAGGGATTGAGGTGAAGGTGGGAGGATAGGGCATGCTTGTAGCTTGGGGATAGCAATGCTTAGCTCCTCGGGAGGCGGAGTGATTCTTGCATCCATTGGTGGTAGCTGCACAATGCTATGAGTTGTCGTAAAAGTTGTATTCATCTTGATAGTTTTTGAGTTTTTGTTAATGATAGTAGTAAAAAAGGAACATCCTCTCTGAGAGAAACAGCAGCCATCATTACTAGATATTCATATCTCTCATCCTCCATTGCCTCTCCGCCGTGGACAAAGACCACTGCGAAGAGGGCTACACTGTACATGAGGGGGCTGTTCGCTTTGGCGCTGTGTTCGCCTCGACAAAGCGAAACAGCGAGTTCCGGCGCTTGACCTAGTGATTCTTTGGAAGAAGGTTCTTCTAGTGAGAGTCGTTGGTTATTCTGATGGATCCGTGCCTGGTGGCCACACTTTAAAGAGTCACCAACTTGAGCCGTCAATAAGACTGGTCAGTCTTGGCCTTTGGAGGCTATTCAGTTGGCAGTCAGGAACATGAAAGAGAGGCCGCAGGGTCTAGAACAGCAGGTCATCTGGTTTGCCTTCGCTCCATGTAGTTGAATAAGGTGGCCAAGCCAATTGCTTGTTCGGACCAGGAGGTGGCGTTGTTAGTCCCCGCTGTTGGCTTGGGTTGACAGCCTCATAGCAAGGTTTGATTCATTTCCAGTGCAACCCAACAGTCAAATGAGAGGCGACTTGCTTCTCATCAGATTGCAAACCCATCGTGGCCTGGTGGGTCGTTGAACCGCCATAGCCCAGCCTCTTCTGCGGCTTTCCTGACTGAGGAGACTTCCTGGGCATCGACAGCTCGGTTTATGTCTGCGTATCGGACCTCCTGCTTTTCTTCTTTGCCATCTGACTTTGCTCGCCTTGGCTTACCGACATGAGCGTCTGGATGATACTGCTCCATGATATTGATGAAGCAATCGGTAGAAACTTCATCTGCGAGGAACTTCATGATTTCGGCTCCTTCGTCCTGTTTGCCTGGCATAACAAGATGGCGAATCAGCAAGCCCTTTTTTGCTATCCCGTCTCCGGTGAAGCACAGGTCACCGACCTGAGCGTGCATCACCTTAATGCTCTCTCTGGCTGTCGCAGCGTAATCATCGGCCTTCAGTAGCCTTTTAGAGGTGCTTGGCTTCCACACCTTAAAGTCAGCAAGGTAGATATCGACCAATCCATCCATCAGCTGCAGGGATGCAAGAGAGTCAAAGCTTGATGTGTTGTAAACGATGGGAACTGTTAGGCCATGGTCCCTGGCATGGAGGATACTCAACGCCACCTGCGGGACAATATGCTCAGGTGTAACAATATTGATATTGTGTACTTTGCCAACCTCTTGTAACTTGAGGTACCAGTCACCTAGTTCTTCAGGGGTCAAGTCCATCCCGTTTCGTTGATGTGCGATATCGTAATTCTGGCAAAAGATGCACCGCATATTGCACCCGCTCATGAAGACGGAGCCACTACCATTGTGCCCCTGAATGCACGGTTCTGCATGAGTTTAGTCAGAGGGTGAATAGAAGAATATGATACATAGCTAACGAAGAGCTAATGAGCTGAGATGCAAGGAGTATCAGGTGCAGCGAGCTGAGAGCAGAGCACAATGGCAGCAGATGGACTGACCTTCACCAAAGTGGGGAGCGATTGTATTGACTTTCGCCTTCTCTCCGATGAGGCACATGCCTGTCTTCTCGTACCTGTTTACGCCACATTCTCTCGGACATAGATTACAATTGCGAAGGTGAGCATACGCCAATGAACGCTTCTTGGCTGCGTCGCGGGAACTGAGTGTCATATATCGCGGAACATAGTCGTCAAGGAGGAACGGGGGAGCAAGATGAAGAGAGCGATTGAGTATCTTGGGAGCTATGAAAGTAGTTTTGGCAACATTGACGACGCATCGTCTTGATAGCGACAACATCATGGCTGATATCGCGTATTGATCATGGTGACAATTGGTTCATCTTGATTGGTGTTGAGGGAGGTGGTATTTATAGGTGGCTTAGTCATCGCGTCTACAGATGATGGAGGGCAGTCACGAATGTGCAATCTTTTGGTTATCTCCCGAACCAGTTCCAAGAGAAGGCAATTCTATACACTTCTATCCTACCTAAGTGAATAAGGTGGGCAACATCGGAGAGTGTTTCGCACTTGTCATTTGCTCTAGCTCTCCAGGAGCAGCTTCTTGAGCCAAGTTACTACCCTATAACGAACGAGTGATGAAGAATTGATCAAATGGCCATGGCCACGAGAAACATTAAACGCTAGAATATCTACTCTAAAGGAGTACGAAACACTCTCAGGGGGTTTGTGAGTGAAAAATGTCCGAATTTCTTTTTGGGCAAGGACTCTAAGTCTGTCATTGTTCAAACGCCAGAGTCTCGACTTTGCCCACTGTCTGAATGTGGAGAACTCACGGGAAAATAATTCAGTATCTATACCAAAACAAAATGTTAGGTTGTGCAATCGGAGATTAGGGTTTCTAAAGGCTAAAGAAAAGCGAGGAATGAATACCCTAGTATCCTGGCGAGTGTAGCATAAGTACGAGTATACTGGTTCTATACCCTAATACAGAGATCATGATACTACGATCTAGCATTATTGTAGGTACATATGAGGGAGGACAAAAGATTATGGACCAGTTTAGGAAATCTTTTCTGTTAGAACTTCCATCCTAGTTCTTGGAGATAAGATCTGAATGAGTTCTATCTGGTGGTTGTCTGGCAGTGGCAGATCCCCATAATGATTGAGTGTTGGAAATGCCTGTATTCACAAGCTGGGCTTGTTTGTTTACTCTACAATTTAGACGAGGTGGCGAGTCTACTGAAGAGAACTCTCTTCACATCATCTTGAGCATTGTCCTGGATCACTCAACATCTTCTCTTCATTAGGTCGAGATGCTTTTTGGAAGTTTCTGGTTGGCTGTTCTGGCCCTTTTCTTTCTTCCCTTAGCTGAAAGCCTTCATGTAACCCCATACATTGCAGACGAACAGCTGCGTAATGTCTACGACTACATCATCGTTGGAGGTGGCACCGCTGGTCTGACCATCGCCAATCGCCTCTCCGAAAACCCAGCAGGTACTTGACGCTGATAGACTCGACGAGCCTCGCTAATGGTCTTCGTAGTTTCGGTCCTGGTTCTCGAAGCTGGTCTTTTGTACGTCTCTCGCAACCCACTAGATCTTCACTGACAAATCTCATTTCAGGGATGACGCGAGAAATCTTTCGATTCCTGGAGGCCTTCTTCCTGTCCCGGGCACAATCGGGTCAGGTGGATGGCAAGAATATCAATGGGGATTGACCACTGAGCCCCAAAATTATCTCAACAATCAGAATGTGGGAATCCCTCAAGGAAAGGCTGTTGGTGGCAGTTCCATCCTCAATGGCCTCTGTTGGTCCAGAGGCTCAGTGTCTGATTATGATGGTTGGGAAAAGTTGGGAAACAAGGGTTGGTCTTGGAATGACTTGCTTCCTTACTTCAAAAAGGTAGGTGTGTAACCGGTCTTTGAGAATGAGGCTGATTTGTGGTAGTCTGAGAAGTTTACCTTCAATGTTGAGCCTCATGACGCCAATGAACTTCAAATTCGTCCTCAATCAGCTGAGCATGGATACAATGGCTCAGTGCACGTACCATACCCTCAGTACTTCTATGACCAATCCTGTAAGTCCTGTACGCTGTCAAAGCTTTGTGTGTTCTGACTAGAGAACAGCCAACGTTCTGGACGGCTTTGCGGAGCTTGGTCTATCCATCATTGGTGATGTGAACAATGGGACAGCCGCAGGGGCCATGATCCTCCCCTCAAGCATGCACCCTGATAATCAGGCGAGGTTCGATGCGAGAGAAGCTCACTTTAATTCGGCATCTCGGAGATATAACTTGCATACTGCAACTAATCAGACTGTCACACAACTTGTTTTGGATAGTAAGAGTGCACACAACTCGAGCCAGAGAGTTATGGGAGTCGAGGTACGACCAGGTGATACAAAGGATGAGGTGGTTGCTGATCCGCATTACAGTTCGCCCCAAACAACAAGTCCACGGCGAGATCAATATCTTGTACTCGAGAGGTAATTGTTTCGGCTGGTGCGATCTTTACTCCCACTTTACTTCAGGTATCGGGAATTGGGCCGTCAGATAATCTCAAGTCGCTCGACATTCCTGTCAAGATTGACCTTCCTGGCATTGGATATAATCTTCAGGACCATCCCATGGTTTATGCCAACTACTACTGTACGTACCTTTGTTGTATCAGGTTTCAGGTATTGATGGTCTAGACCGCAACGAATCATATTTCACGAGTGGTGAGATAACCGACGATGTGTATGATGAAGTTGCCGAGGAGTACATACGGAACAGAACAGGTGAGCACATATATCTGAGAGATATACCCGTTTCTGACAGATTTAGGTCCTTGGACAGCACCTCTAATAAACATAGTTGCATTCCCGAGTCTTCGATCTGCTACAGATGACTGGAAACAGTTCATGAACAAGAGTTCGGGGGATGGCATTCCCTTGAATACCCCCAACTCTGTGAAGAAGGGCTATGAAGTCCAGAAAAAAATTCTCCAAGACCAAATACTCAGCAATGATACAGGAATCTTTGAGACCATGGCCAATTCATAGGGGCAGTTGACTGTAGCTGCTCAAAAAACCTTCTCTCGTGGCACCGTCCGTCCCTCATCATCTTCGATTCTTTGATCTGCCGAAGCTGGACCCGCGATACTGCTCCGACCCCATCGATTGCGAGATTATTGTTCTTGGTCTTCAAATGGACACGAAGCTGATCCAAACCGACGCAATGAAGGAACTCATGCCTGAAGCGGAATCGGCGTTTGATACTACAGATCATGAGACGCTGATGAAGCATGTCATGGAAAAGATCACGACAGAGAGACATCCTTCAGGGACAGCAGCCATGATGCCTCTTGAACTGGGAGGAGTTGTTGACCCTGAGCTCAAGGTGATTCCATCAGCCCATCTACAAGCTAGTGTCTATGCCATTGCTGAGAAGGTAAGTGTCCAATAGTTAGTTAACACGAACTAATATTGACAACTGAAACAGGCAGCAAACATGATCAAATCAGCCAAACCGGATTGCCGTATTGGAGAACTGCTTCCTTTCCCTCCCAGGTCGCGACCAACCATATGATAGCATCCTCATGCTTGGATAGCACGTATAGATCAAATCGAAGAAAAGTTTGGTATTCTGGTCACCAGGGGCGTATTCTCCACATTGGACTTGAGGCCTTCTGGAAATGTTCATAGGTTGCGAATTAGACGAGGTGATGATAATACAGCATTTCTGCCTCTCTCCGGTATGCTCAATAGAGCGAATCGACAAACGAGTGGAAATGAAAATTTGACTGTAACATCATTCTGTTAAATTGTGCATATCTAAGACTGTATTTCTCCATCTGGCCAGCTTCTTATCCGTCAAACTCCAGAACGAACCCCGAATGTCAATTGACAATGAAGAAACCCATCCTTAATTCTCTGATTCATTCCCGACAGTTTCCGTGTGCTTCTCATACCAAGCCAACTGATCAGTCATGCGCTTGATCTCTGAATTCTGAACAGCCATTTTATCCGTCATCTCAGCCATCTCACGAACCAGGAACTGATTCTCAGACACCAACTTGTCCGCTCTCTCCAGACGCTCTTTGTTCTTTGCCTCAATGGAAGACACCCGCTCAGGCCATGTTGGGGTCACGATGGATACCACAGTAGGTCTCTCCTCCATGTGTCGTGTGCTCTCCAGGCCAGGATGCTGCTCGGCTGCTGGTATGACAAAGAGGGGAGATTGATGCCCCTTGCCCTTGATGCGGTAGAAACGAGTCAGAAGATCTATAGGAACAATACCTTTGGCGTAGACTTTGCCGCCTCGTTCTTGGTTCCAGACTCGCTCGCCAATTACACCACTTGCCTTCCAGATCTTCTCCTTCTGTTCGATCTGAGCTTCGGCAACATCCAGAAGACGGTGGATGTAGCTTCTGATATCTTCACCGCAATTCACGAGGATGTACTTGTCCTGTGGATAGACAATCTCGCGACCCCCTGAGACGCCGTGGGCACCGGCACGGCTCAGCATCTGATGCGTGACGAGAGCTTCTCCTTTGAGGACATCGGTAGCGTTGGCGTAGTTGATTTCGAGTTCGTGTATACGACCGACGAGATGCTGGTGATGAAGAATCCATTGACCAAGAAGGCAGTTGCGAGCAGCTTCGAGTTGCGATTCTCTCAGAGGATGGTTCTTTTTCTTATCATCAGGGTCTTCGAAACCAGTTGGAAGAATCGACATCAAGCCGCCAGTAGAAGAGTACTCGTGATCGATGATTTCCAGACACTCGTTCGCATGCATGATCAGATCGTGGTGTGTCATATAAGGACGACGAACATCTCCCTCCTTGGCCGAAGGACCAAAATCCTCGACTTGTGTCAAAGGACAACGATGTTCGATCCCGTGCACTTCAGACTCAGACTTGACGACATTATGAAGAGCAAAAAGAGGATCATGGTGAGACGGGTCATCGTTCTCATAAGGAGTATTGAGGTCGTTCAGCCAGTCAAAAGCCTCGTTCTTGTGGAAGATCCATCTTCCGGAATCGACATCCCCTGTGCCTACAGGACGAGTGGTAGTAGACGGAGCAAGCTTGTGGATGATGTTGGTGAGAGATTGGGCATGCTGCTTGAGGGCGAGAAGGGTGGGAGGACGGCCGGACGAGAAGTAGGAGCAGTTGATGTGTTGTAGAAGTTCGAGATCTTCAGGGTCCAAGATGCCATTGTCTGGAGTGAACCAGTTGGATCTGTAGGAGGTTGCGTAATCGTTGGAAGGGACGTAGAGAGGTTGAGTGCCCTCCTTCTGCTTTCCCGCTGCTCGCAAAGATGCCATCGTGAACTAGAATACAGGTGTTGGCACAGAGTGATCAGAGAGTCACAGGTTGATAGAACAGAAGTCTGAACAGGAAGACTTTTCTTTGAGAGGATGCTAAGTATATCTATTCTTAAACAGACATAAAGAAATATTTCTAGTATTCTGTCACAATGTTGGTGCCTGTAAGCCCGGGTGATTGATGTGATGCTATTCAAAGAACAAAGAACCCAGTTCTTTGTTGAGAGTGCCATTCGCCATGGCCATGGTGGGCGCATAGACATTGTTTGAGCAATCAAAAGACTCGAAGACGGTCAAATTGTTTCCTTTCTTTGTCTTTATGCTAAAGAGTTGTCGGAACCCCCGAGCATTAGATGCATTGAGCCATTGACAATTGAGGTGCTCGGAGATTTAATCTCTCAAAATCATGAAAATATAATGACCATATCGTTCACAAATCTTGATCATTTGTTGAGTACTAAACGTCTATCCAAGACTCATAAAGATCGATAGGATATGTCTCTTAGCACAAACTATTTTGTCGTGAATCGGGCTGCTCTTGTTGGCGAGCCGCAGTCGATATGAATGAAGTGCGGACTCATGCTCCCATATCCAGCCGGTAGTATCGATTTACGAATCTGTCATTTCGTTCCCTCCACAGAGCAAGCTGGCATCTCGGCTTACGTTCCACGCTTGTACAACAGGGAAGAGTTTGCTCCTCTCACACAAACATCTGTTCGCCGTTGCACACAGAAGGCATTGCAGCTTGCGTGCACTAGGAGCTCGCCTCTTTATGCAGGGTCGAGTGCTGCATTTCTGATGCATAGCCAAGGGAATGTACGCTTCATCAAGGGCAACTTGAATCGAGGCCATTCTTTGTGTTCCAAGCCCAGATTCCAAGCCTCAATCAACAATGGTTCGTTACCCAAGGTTCTCTACGATGAGACTTGACATACTCTGTATACACGACAACAATTGAGGCAACCATACGCCGAGTAGATTAGGAATGTTTAAGCAAACAGCCACAAGGTGAAACACAAATGCCGACACTCAGATCCAAAGACAACCAAGGGAGTGTAGCCGATGGTTGTACAGCAATGCACACGTGACTGTGCTTGTGTTGAACAAAGGGCTGTACAATCAAGAGGCCTCGTCTTGACTCTCACGACGGGTTACAGACGGGATCAACGTTCTAGAGCAGTCCGTAATAGTGACGCAGCCATGGGAGGCCCAGTTTGTGAAGCCGCAATATGCTTTATTAGGCGACGTTTGCGGTAACGGTCACGGCCACGCTGCAAGCAAAGCAAAGCAGAGCAAAGCCAAAAATTGAGGGAGACATGTGGGAATTCAATAAATTCACGTCAGAGGAGATGTCATTGGTCAAGTCGCGACATCTTGAAGGTTGATGCGTCAAGATAAAATTACAGGCACATACCTCGGCCCAGTCAGTGCCAGTTTGAGAGTGAGAGCTTGACGCCAGAGCAGACCATTTCAGCTGAACCAGCATCATCCTGATTACGCTAGGGCCAGATGAAGAATGGCGCATGCATTTGTGGAGAGTCTAGCCCTTTGGAATGCACGATTGACCGGGGTACATCGATGAAGTCGTGATCGTAGTATTCGCGTTCTCAGATCTTGAGGCCAGTTCTGAAGAAATGACTGCTGTATCTCTATCGCCAAGCGGTGAGAAAGTCATGATGTCGTTGAAGGGGTTCAAAGACACTGATGGGCATCAGCCTTGACAGACTAAAAGAACAAAGGATGGTCTAATGATCAAGACAGGGGCACTGAATGGAGCGACGCTTGCTCGATGAACAGTAGCGCAATGATCAAGACTGATAGCCAAGTAAACAAATCAATGGAGCTCACAGGTAATTATGATCGCAGATACAGTGACTGCACTGTAAGTCAGATCGTCATGAAGCTACCGTTATGGGGAGAAGTGATTTACCTTGGAGATCGGGGGAAGAAGAAAAGGAAGCTAATGTAGTTGATGTCATTGGCGTCGAGGACGGGACTGAATGTTCCGAAGTGAGGGAGTCAGTTGGGCTGTGATGAATTGAAATGGTAGCGCCACGGGAATGGGAATGAGAATGAAAGAGTCTCGAGAGTCTCAAAAGGTAGCGGAGATTTCCAGGCTTGGCAGACACTCCCAAGTCCTAAAAGGGAGACGATTAACATTCCGATCCGGATCGTCACTGGGGTTGATTCATTGACTTTTGACAGAGACAAAGAGTGTTTGTGCTCATGCCCACTAACTAACTCGATGGCGGATGGGTTCAATGATTATGGTTGTGGATGTGGTGTTGATGGATGCATCTGACATCACAACATCCAGATAAAAGTCGATCCCTGTCAAGCTGTCTCGTCTCTGCATGCATGGCAACACGGGAGAGCGTCGTGGCTGTGCCTCTGTTTGATCGAGTGTAGAATCGACGACAGTAGCTGAACTGGACATTCAAAAAGACGTTGATGCATGATCTAGATCGAGGCCGTGATGCTCGTGAGGCACAGAATAGCCAAGTCTAGACTTGAGATGCCGTAAAACATCGGCAGCAGCCTCACAGACTCACTCTGCTACAGCCCAAATTCTGTCTCCCTGTCAGCCCCTGTCCGTATGCCCGTGCATCATGAACTGAGCCTACTGAGGCATCACATCACGCAGCACCAAATGAACATTAGTGAGCGTGACTATTTACAGTAGCGCAAGGGCAGCGGGATGAGGTGTCCACGTCGCAGCGGATAGTGGGTTTGTCCCGTAGCCAAGCTTCAACAGCCGAAATTGAGGAGGAGGATTGATTTCGTACGCGGACAGGACAGGACAGGCCCTGACCCTTTTAGAGATTTCCAGAAATAAAGTTTTGGGGGTTGACAATGGGATCATGAATTACTCTTCGGAAACAGGGTCTTGTTTTAGAGTATCATTTTTCGTATTTGCCCAGCCATCAGTTAACATTCGTTTCATATCAATCCCACAAATCGCATGCGTATTGCACAAGTTTTACCGGTTTCTCGTTTTACTGTCACCGTACTATCGTCCGGGATCAAAGCGTTCCATAACCTGCAAACTATCAGTTTGCATTCGGAGAAGGGCAGTGATTTGCAATGCCTTCCAAGGCCAGCTGTCCCAGGTTCCAGATAGAGATAGAGGCAGAGTGCCGGGGCCCTGGCCTCTGGCCTAGACCCTCCACTCACTCCATCCATCCATCTTCAATTACCGCTCGCTGATGATGGAGTACACCAGAGAGCGATTGGCCAGTGTCGATCTAGCCCCAAACCAGGATTTGGCCTGTGTTTCCCAGTAGACCTTCAGGCACTTGGCGATGAGCCTGCAGGCTGGGCGCTACACTGTGACGTCGACATCAGCACCTTGTGCCATGCCAGCTTGTCAAGTCACCCTGACGTTGATGCATGGCATCACACCTCTACGCGGGATATCTTATGATAATATTCTCAGCAACTATAGGAGAAGCCAAGATGGAGGAATTCAAGAGATGGTATAAAGAAGCCACAATCCCTCCAGGTTCAGGGGAAGCATAGATTGCAAGCAGCAGCGTTTTTTTACTTCTTTTTCGCTGTATTTTGCTGGGCTGAGACATGACTTCACCTTGATTAAGGGGGCCCTCTTAGTGCTAAGCTTTTTCGTCTGTGGTCGCATTCTGCACTACACACGCTACAAGCCTCCTCCCATTGGATTCACACACACCCAACCCACCCCTGACAACCTGAGCTGAGCTACCGTACCTTAGCCAACATCTGAGGAAACCAACTTTTTTTCCTGTCTAATCTAACTAGGTATCTATTGACTGGATACATTAATTACATATAGCCCGCCATCACCATCCACCTTTTGTTTTATCTTTTTTCGAGTTTTCGTTCTTCGTTCCTAATTTTGGTTGCAAGTGCGTAGATTCCATTGGAACGCGCCTGCCTCCCCGTCTCAACCTAATCTAACTGCCACCCGCCCCCCGCCAACGGAAGGGTCAAGGTACACTACCTACCTTACAGCTTGAGGTTCCCGTCCTCCCTTGACGACGCGGCCCCAGGTGCCAACTTAATTTCTTCAATTTCTTCCTAATAACTTCACTTCACGACCTTGTCGACGTCTCGCGTCGAATTAATCGAGTCGAGAACCAGAAACCGATTCTAATCGCCCAAATCAAGGGCTTATACTCCAACATCCACCCTTGACGTAGTCCAATATCACTGCAACTGGACTGTAATCATGGGAAACTTCATCAGTTGGTTGGAGGACAACCTCCCCGCCCCCGACACGAGCAACTCGGGCGGTGCGAGAGGAACGCAGCCTCAATCCCTTTCGGGTACGTTATATAAACGAATACTTCATAATGCGACGCCGAACTAATAATTCTCAGGCATGGTTTCGACTCTCGTTCCCGTCCTTATAGTATCGGGGGTCTACCTCGTCATTTTCCTAGTCTTTCGTAAATCCAATAGGCGTTTCTATGCGCCTAGGACTTATCTGGGCTCCTTGCGCGAGCAGTAAGTTGCAATGCACCACTGAAATCTGAATACTCGTTTTAACATCTTCGCAGTGAACGGAGTCCCGCGCTACCTAGTGGTTTATTCAACTGGATTGGAGCTTTTTGGAAGCTCCCCGATGCGTACGCTCTTCAGCACCAGAGTCTCGATGCATACCTCTTCATTCGATTCCTTCGCATTTGCTGCACCATCTGCTTCGTGAGTCTTTGCCTCACATGGCCTGTTCTCTTCCCAGTCAATGCCACTGGTGGAAACGGAAAGAAGCAGCTTGAGATTCTCTCATACGCCAATGTCAACATTGATAATTCGACTCAGAGGAACAGGCTCTACGCCCACTGCTTCATTGCCTGGCTCGTCTATGGCTTTGTCATCTACACCATCATGCGCGAGTGCATCTTCTACATCAGCGTGCGACAGGCTTTCCTTCTTACTCCCCAGTATGCCAAGCGCATCTCATCCCGCACTGTGCTCTTCACTTCCGTTCCCAAGGAGTATCTCGATGAGGCCCGTATTCGCACCCTTTTCAACGACTCAGTCAAGAATGTTTGGATCCCCGGTGACACCAAGGACCTTGACAAGATCATCGAGGAGCGCGACGATGCCGCCATGAAGCTCGAGAAGGGAGAGGTCAAGCTCCTCAAGCTTTGTAACAAGGAACGCATCAAGTCCATGAAGAAGTCGGGTACCGAAGCTGAGAAGGTTGCCTCTGCCCCATCTGACCCCGAGTCTGGAGACATGGCTGCCCGCTTCATCCCCCCCAAGAAGCGACCTACTCACCGTACTGGCCCTCTGGGACTCATCGGCAAGAAGGTTGATACTATTGAATGGGGCCGTGAGGAACTCAAGACCCTCATCCCCAAGGCCGACAATGCCCAGGCTGACTGGCTCGCTGGAAACTATGAGAAGCACTCTGCCGTGTTCGTCGAGTTCTACACCCAATCTGATGCCCAGGCTGCTTTCCAGACCACCACTCACCACCACGCCCTTCACATGGCCCCTCGTTTCATTGGTGTCAAGCCTGATGAGATTGTCTGGAAGAGCTTGAACTTCCCCTGGTGGCAGGTTGTCATTCGCCGATATGTCGTCTACGCCATCATTGCTGTTCTCATTATCTTCTGGGCTGTTCCCGTCGCCATCGTTGGTATCATTGCTCAGGTCGACACTATCAAGACTCTTCCTGGCCTTACTTGGATCCAGGATATTCCCTCGGTCATTCTTGGTGTTGTCTCTGGTCTTTTGCCTTCAGTTGCCCTCTCCATTCTCATGTCCTTGGTTCCTGTTTTCATGCGACTCTGTGCCAGACAAGCTGGTTGTGTTTCTATCTCTCAAGCCGAGCTCTTCACCCAGAACGCATACTTCGTTTTCCAAGTTATCCAGGTATTCCTGGTTCAGACTCTGGCAAACAGTTTCGTTTCGTCAATCGCGACAATCGTTAAGGAACCTAGTCAAGTCTTCAGCATGCTGTCATCTTCCATCCCTACCGCATCCAACTTCTACATCTCTTACTTCATTGTTCAGGGTCTGACCATCGCCGTCGGCGTCCTGACCCAAGTTGTCGGATGCATCATTTTCAACCTTTTGTACAAGTTCCTGACCAGCACTCCACGATCCATGTACAACAAGTGGACTACCCTCAGTGCTCTCACTTGGGGAAGTCTTACGCCCGTCTACACCAACATCGCTGTCATTAGTAGGTAATCCCTAATCTCATGTACTAAACACAGCTAACCTTTCTCAGGTATCGTCTACGCCGTCATTGCACCTGTCATGCTCTTCTGGTCTACCATCGGTATGGGCTTGTTCTACCTTGCCTACCGCTACAACATTCTGTTTGTTACCGAGACCAAGATCGATACTAGAGGCCTCATCTACCCTCGCGCCCTCAAGCAGCTCTTCGTTGGTGTTTACCTCGCCGAGATCTGCCTTGTAGGCATGTTCATTATCTCCAAGGCTGCTGGTCCTGCCGTCTTGATGGCTGCCTTCCTTGTCTTCACCATTCTGTTCCACATCTCCCTCGCCAAGGCTCTTAACCCCCTTCTCTACAGCCTGCCTCGCTCTCTTGAGGTTGAGGAGGAGCGAATTCAGCGAAGTCTGCAAGGTTCAGAGTTGGAGGACGGACATGTCCAGAATGGAGAGGGTGCCGCTTCCAACGGTGCTTCCAACGGCGCTGGCAAGAGTCACGGTGTTGGCAAGTTCGTGCCTGGTGGTACTGACAGTGTTCAGAAGAAGGGTAACTTTTTCTCCAAGTGGCTCAAGCCCTGGATCTACGCCGATTACGCCACCATGCGCCAGTTGGTGCCTCATGAGCGTAACATGGGACTCGAGTATCCTGAGGAGGTCGAACGTGACGCTTACTTCCCACCTTCAGTCACAAGCGACACACCTATCCTCTGGATCCCTGCCGACGCCGCTGGTATTTCCAAGCAGGAGGTGCTCAACACAAGCAAGGTGATCCCCATCTCAGACGAGGGCTGCACTCTCAACGACAAGAACCACATCGAGTGGGACACTGAGGGAGCACGACCTCCTATCTGGAGCGAGAAGATTTACTACTAAAGGTGGACATGATTTCGTTAGTGTGATTGATACCCAAACACATGCCAGCTATCAGGCTGTGTTGCTTTGAAGACGTGGGAGTGGTTGAAAGGAGATGTTGGAAGGTTGGGAAACGAAAAAACTCGACAGTATTGGATTTAAGCAAGATGGATATCTTTATCGATTGTGTCAATATCAGTATCCTGCACAGTTGTTAGATCAATTAGTTATACAGTCAATGAATTCTAATGCTAATGAGGATTGCTTGCAAGTCAGTGGTTAGTACCAGTGAGTGAGGACAAGATATGCTAACTATAAAGAAATTTCATAACTTATCTCTAGCGAAGAACACTGGATATGATATATCACTTCACGGTTCAAGACTCAAGGTTGACGATGCCATTGCTTACTCGGACGCTGTTCAACCCAGATATGTATGCATGTCTAGTCCGGCATATCCTCTATCTTGGATTTAAGGTTCCGTGATAGTTGATTGGGCAACTAGAAGTAGTACAATCTCTCCACACCGGATGACTATGAGTATTTACCTTGTAGGTAATCCGCAGTAGGGGTTACGACTCGCCAAAGGACGGACAAGGCTTTTACAACTAAACTATTGGTTACAACTGAAACATGTAAGCTTGAAAGCCGAGACATGTGATAGATGGAGAACAAAGGGATTGATATTGACATACAAAGAGAGAGTGCAGATGGTTTGGTTGTTGGGGTGAGTTGATAGACGAAACAGGGGTTTTCCTTGATCGAATGGGCTTAGCATCAGGCCTAGAGCACCTACCAAACTTTACCGGGAAGTGGATAGCGGCAGCCATAATTGAAGCCACAACCGCCATTGTCGTTAAAGCCGTGGATACCGAGTGCATTGGAGACACTGATTAGGCAGTGTGTTGTTATCGCTATTGTGCCACAACCAACAATGACTGCAGACATAAACAATTGAAACTCAGCGGTTGAAAGCTGTATGTATTGCAGTCTCTAACTGTGGCGCTTCCACCATGTGATTGTCTCCCTCGACTAAACCCATGTCCTTGTTCCCGTCCGTAGCCAACAAGGATCTAAAGAGCTCCCCCTCCATCAGCTTCTGATGTGAGTGATGGTCCCACAAGCCCATTGTTGTCGTGCCAACGACCATCAACAATCACCTCATCAAGCAGAAAGCGGCAAGTCATTCACATTCTCGCGAATAGGATCTTGGTTTTTAGCCCGACTCTTGACAAGATAGGTTTAATCGCAAACCTTGCTTGTGAGATTGACTGATAGTACGATATTGACATTGGACGATACGGCTCCAGATCCCGGATGCGCTTACCCTTACCTTACCTTCCCTACCTTGCTGCTGAGATCCCCTCATCCCTGCTCTTTCTTTTTCCCCTACCCGTCTGTGCCTGTGCTCTCTTTCTTCCCGCTCAGTTTCTCTCTTGACTCTCTGCTCGCTTGCTCTCCTACAATCCAATCTAAACCTGGACATCGACCCCATTCGTGGCCCGTTCTTGAGGCCTTTGCATTAGCATTATCAGCAGGTTTGGTCAATATTGAGAGTCTTGAACAAGGTGCGCATAGACCGAGACATTGCGCAGAGACTCTTGGGCATTCCTTCGTGTCGATCAGCAGAACACGTACGACTTTTTTGCGCTGCAGATTCTCTTCTCTGACTCTACACACACTCAGAGTAGGGAAGTTGGGGGAAGTAAGTGAACCACTGCAACCGAGATACCATCCAGCTTTCGAGCTACACGGTGATGGCCATGCTCTGAGCGCTCAGTATCATCGTCGGCGAGAAAACTACGCTTGGAAAAGCAACTGCGATTGCTTCGCCTGCACCCTTCGAATTAGCGAGTCATCTCAACTTCGCAGAAACCGCAATGGCTCCAACGATCACCCGCAGCTGTCGGCCTGCGCAAACAATGCCCAAAATGACAATCTCTACTACTCTCCTCCTCTACGCGAGCACCCTTCTTCTCGCCTCCCCCGCTGCCGCGCAAACTTTCCCATACGTTCCCACAGAGATTCTCATGCCCGATCCAACATGCGTCGACGGTAGCGTTCCATGTAGTGCTTCGAATCTAGCATACATCTTCCGACAAACAGCTTCGGGCAATGTCGAATTTCGATCCCTCGACTTTTCCAAGAATATCGATGCGGACGAGGACAGCCTTGAGCGCGCAAGCAACGATACTGTCTTACCATTTCTCGACGGTAATTCCAAGAGCACTGCCTTTGGTGCTTCGAGAACAGCGAATGGTTCTGTCCTCGTTTATGCAGGTGACTGCGAATCAGGCAGCGGCGATGTCTGGAGCTTCGACTATAGCAACGACCGAGGCGAGTGGTCCCGTCGGGGTCTCAAGAACAGCGGCGACACCCGTCGTGCACCGTATTTCCTCGGAGGCACTGTCGCCTTTTCCTCTAGCCTCGCTCCTAATATGGACCAGCCAACTCTGTATACTTATGGAGGAATGTGCGAGACACCCGAGTCTGGAAGTGGTGCGACGAACTGGCAGAGTAATGCAAACTACACCAAATCGATGCTGAGACTCGCGCCTCATGATAGCGATGCTTTTACCTCGTATGAGATGAGCGTCGCTTCCAGTGGTGGTCCAAAAACACCCATCGCAGGCTTTACGCTAACTGGTCTCACACCCTCGATGACCAATAAGTCTGGCATTGTGACGCAGCAGATGAGTTATGTACTTCTTGGTGGACATACCAAGACAGCCTTTATCAACATGAGCACAGTCGCTGTATGGAATCTTCCAGCGGAGTCGTGGAGTTATGTCAACATTCAAGCTCCAGACGTTGACATGCCAAAGTCAGATCTTGCTGTGAAGGATACAAGCTCTCAGAATCATCGCAGGAGCACAAACACTGCGGATAATGTCTACAGTCGTTCTGGGCATACTGCGACGCTCAGCGAGGATGGAAGCTCTATCATTGTTATAGGAGGATGGGTTGGCGATGTCAACACCCCTGCTGAACCACAGCTTGCTATCCTCGAGATGAGCGAGATCTACAGCGGGTGGCAGTGGAAGATCCCTGACCAACAACCTGATTTCAATGGGATCTACGGCCATGGCGCTGCTGTGTTGCCAGGAAATATGCTCATGATCTACGGCGGGTGGGAGTCTTCAGGCTCTTCCTCACGCAAAGTCAAGCGTCAAGCCTCGTCTGGAACACTTCGCTTCTACAATATCACGTCAGGTTCATGGGGATCCCAATACACTAATCCTGCCTCTAGCTCATCGGATGATGATAACGACGCGCCCAAGGATGATGACAAAGGATCAAACTCGAAGCGCCTTGGCCTCGGTCTCGGTCTAGGCTTTGGTATCGCTGCTTTGATCGGTCTCATCATTGGTGCCCTGTGCTGGTACAAGAGACGCAAACGACATATCAGCAAGCGAGAGGAAGCTGTCAGGGCGCTGTCTCAAGATCCCAATTACTATAACAACGAATACCCCGAGATGATGGAAAATGATCCTTGGGGGCTCGATAGTGCGCCTTGGTATGGTACTGGTGAAAGCCCTTATGCTGCTAGCGAGCGATCTCTAGGCTACGAGTCTATGAGGGGCGCTCGAGGCGGTCATCCTGGACTCCACATCCCACACAAATCTATGGCAAGGCCATCGCGAGGAGGATATATACCTACGGGACCACGGCCTACAAGTTTCCCGGGTCCAATTCATCCGATTTATGAGGACGATGAAGAGGAACCCTATCACAACCGAGGCCTTTATGATCACGTCCCAACTCCTACATCGGAGGTTCCTTCAGATCCTTTCCAGACTCCAGTTGCAGGCGTGGGTCCGAATAATATTCCTCACCCTATTTGCCTGACTCCTGGAGGTGGTAACAGAGCCTCGGCAACACCTAGCCCGGAGAGCCCGCGACATGATCCTGAGGTTCAAGATTGGGTCACTGAAGTTGATGCTGCGGAAGGATTACTTGCACGCATGAATAGTCGACGAAGTCAACACCAGAATGTACAGAACCTCGATAGCGCCGAAGGCTTGCTTGCGCGCATGAATAGCCGTCGAAGCCAGAACCAAGGAAGCGCGGGTCACAGCCAGGGTCGTTCTTCACCAACGCGGCATAACTCGACCCGTTCAGCTGCTCTGCGAGATGATGAATCACGAAGCGGATCTAACTTGTCCGAGTCAGCACGGAGCGCAGCAGAAAGCATTAAGGCTAAAGCACGTCAACTCAACCCTCTTGCTCCAGCGTTCCTCGCCGCTGGTGCCGAGCACCCTAAGCCAGGCAGTTCGTCGTCTAGTAGCTACAACACAGCCCGCTCGTCATTTGGTGTTCTTCAAGCAGAGGGTCCTTCGTTACTTATGGGAGACCGAGCCCCTCGCTACGATGATGATGAGCCCTCGTCGCCGTCCAAGTCAAAGCCACGTAGGGGATGGCTTGGCTCTCTTCGGCGAGTATTTTCAGGGGCTAGTACCCCAACATCATCCCGCGAAGATATGTCTGGCATACGCCGTTCGTTTGATCAAGAGCCTGTGACGGGTGATTACGAGCCTGGTCTGGTTGGTCTACGCGGCGATCTTCTTAGAAGGAAGAAAGGTCGACAGGACTGGGAAGGTGTAGAAGGTGATTCGCATGGTGCTATGATGTCTGGTGGATCCGGACTTGAGCCTGGAGCTGAGTCTGATTGGGATATTGAGAAGGCTGTTGAGCAGCGATTGGTACAGGTCATGTTCACTGTCCCTCGAGAACGTTTAAGAGTTGTTAATGGCAACGAGGAGGGAAGCGATCGAGAGGATGATGTGCCGATGGAGCCACATAAGGCTGAGTTTATCGATCCAGACAACGAGAGCCAGACATCAGGAGGCGTCAGCATTCGTGAGAAGCGGGATGAACGTGGATTTGGGCATGCTGGCATTCGAACAGTGGCGGAACTAAAGAAGCACGACGATATCAATGAAAAGCAACCGCTTGTTCAGGATGATCAAGAACAGCTGAATGAGAAGCGACGAGTCGAGGAAGAGAGACAACGGCAGATGGCTGAGAAGCGTGCTGAGGAACAACGTCTCGCAGAAGAGAAATCTCAACAAGCACAAAAGAGAGACAAGGAGGAGGCCAAGAGAGAGCAACCACAACCTCCGTCACAAGAGCAACAGCAACCTCCTCCAGAAACACTACAACAATCGAAACCCCCTCATCTTCAGCCACCTCAACCTCTGTTCCAGCGCAGCTCCCGGGATTCTTCACCGTCGTCATCACGTTCTCCTTCTCCTCTACCATCGCCTGGCCACCCCTCTCACTCAAGACGACACACACGAGGCAACTCAAACAACTCAGTCGGCGGCTTCCTCCACCCAGATCTGGCTCCACTGGAGCCACGCTTCTCACACGAAACAGATCGTTCCTCGGGTGTACTTCTCGAAGCTCAAGCAGTTCCCCTCACACGAGAACGAGCTCGAACACGCGTCTTAGCTATGGTCGATAGTTTCGAGAGTCTAAGTCGCGAGAACAGCCCGAGTCCCACACGGTTCCAGTAGTCGGAGGAGAAAAGATGCATAAGGTTTTGCACAGAGCGTGCATTTGTTACTTTGGCTTGCAGGGTGTTTGGGTGCAGGATAACCGGAACATAGGGATTGCTTGATTTGGAATTCGCTTCAGCATTTTGGAAGCTTCAGGGGCATATTTTTATTTGGATTGCCATGAGTCTTGGATCTGTATATATATCATCATGTATCTATGTGCTCAAGATTCTACCCTACAAGTGGGACACGATTAAAAAGACAGGAATTCGCTTTAACACTTCATGCCCAGTCCCGATCTAGTGCTTCACCGTCTCTAACCTCCTTGAGTAATGTTCCTGTCTGCAAAGTGTTCCACAACGTTGACCTTCTAGGCTCATCACTAGAAGCCACGACGATGTCCACAAACTTGTTAGACTCCCATCGTCTCCAGCCGTCCACTAGTTTGTTTCAACGCTACTCCCACTTTCCGCGACATATCTCCATAGTGCGTCTTCATGACTAAGTTGTAAAGTCATGGGCCACGTCAAATGTGGCGTTCTACGCCCCAAGAGGATCGGTTCTGCTCTATTCAAGCCGTGGCAGGGGGAGGCAAGAAAACTTAGGACATTTATCCTGAGTGATGAAAAGGCTTAGGCAATTTAGTCTCAGTTTAGGTGAGTTTTTACTATATTCATTTTAGCATCCTCTTCTAAAGTCTCATGTTTTCTTGCTTACTGTGGCGTGGACAGCTTGACACCACACGCAATTCGTATTGCCTCACGTTTCAAGGCCAGCCATAGATCGCGCGAGGCGATGACTGGGTTTAGATGAAAAGGGGACGAGTTAGATGTAGAGATGGAGAAGGAGGCGGATAACTTCACCGTTAAGCTATAGTGAGCGTCATAAACTCATGAAAGCAGTCTTATTGGTGTCACAGAAATGGAAAGTACAAGCTGTAGTTGCAGACCAAGAAATGAAGAGAATACTTTTGGCTGCTATCTCAAACTCGTCGCCCTATGCATTTATGCTGGCTCTATGTACGTAAAAGTGACCCCAAACTGACAACGACGACCTGCATATTATATCCAGACTTTGAAGCCAACACTGAGCGCCCACCCAAGTCATTCAAACTCGGCGACTCTGTCACGCCCTTCACAGGTCGCTGTCCCTCGTCCATTGTGCCATGATTGCTTGGTCGAGGTCGCCGTTGCCGTGATGCCATAAAGTATAAAATCCGAATCGAAAATTAAGCGTTGGTTTCTGCCGTCATGCATGACCATTCCCATAGTGCTTTGCTGTGCAAAGCAGCATTCACTTGGCTCGCTCGTATATGTACCATACCATGATCCCGCCAGTTGCTGGGGGCGTTCGTCCCATGTTCCGTTGTGTATGTAATCCCCCTTGTAAAATGCCAACGCCTTCCTGGTATCTCGAAATGCAACAAAACCCCTTTGGGTTTTAAAAGTGAGCCGGGAGAAAGTGAGATTCGTGTGCTTCATGGGTCGTTGCGACCATTTTTATCTGCTCGTCTGGAACATCTTTCATTATCCATCCCAGAAAATTCCGCTAGACTCGAGGGATTTATGTTGAGAAAGTACCCTCAAGGCAGCATGATGCCGTACTCTTGGTCAAATGGACAAGTGCCTCTTATTGTAGTCTCATCTTATAAAAGATGGCCTTTGGAGCCCAGCGGAATTTCCGGGGTTGCCGAATTGCCTGTCGGTCAAGGTTCGGGCGTTGGATCGGGGTTTGTTGCACGAAGGACCTTGGGTGCCTGAATCCTCCTCGAATAATCGTGGTCATCTCGCAATGTGTTGATACTCTCATGACTTGCGCTTCGAACGTACAATCCTTGCTTAAATGGATCCATTCGAGGATCGACTTGCAAGGTGCTGTTACGGCTTCCTGCCGCGGCTGATGCAACAGGTGATCCAGCCATGCTCATATCGGGTCGTGCAATGCCCGAGGAGCTATCTCGAACACTGGGATCGTCCTGATAGGCTTCTTGTTCGTTCTGTTGCTTCTTTCGTCGGAACCACAGGAATAGGACGAGGGCAGCGGCACCTATGACGGCTGCAATCACGCCTACCACGATACCGACAACTTGACCGGTGCCAAGTCCACTCTTCTCGGTAGTTGAGTCATTGGTGTTTTCGCTTGCGGTTGTTCCACCAGTCTCCGTCGGGGCTGCCACAGTGACGGTCCTGATAGTACCGCCAGCAGTGACAGTCTGGACAACAGAGGTGCGCGAACTAGATGTAGTTGACTCATCCTCGGCTGTGCTCGTAGCTGAGGTTTCATCTTCGGTCTAAATACGTGGTCAGTGTCTGTCCTGAACCTCTTTATTACATCACCGGATTCCCGAGGCGAGATAACATGCGTGTTAAGACAAGTCATACAGTTGAGGTTGTTTCTGGCTCCGAGCTGGACGTGGACGTGGAGGTCGATATGGATGTGGATGATGGCTTTAGAGTCACCGTATTCTGTATTGTCTCAGTCACTCTGGATACGGCCACGGTGGTTGGTTTTGCCTGATTGTTGCCTGTTAAGCCGTGGTATCTTACCAACCGCAGAAGGGTTTTAATGGACTGAGATGTACAGGTGGAGAGTTGGGTAGGCAGACACTCGTCCGATCACGGCATATGCGGCGATCACAACACGAAACATGATCATGTCACAGGATTTTGACTTACTTTGGTTGATGAGGGGGAAGGGCCCCTTGAGCCGGAAGGCTCGACGTTGCCTAGAGACACGTATCCGTATACTCCGTCACCACCGCAGACTTCGTCAGGCCATGCTGGGCAAGGGGTATCGCACTTGGAGTCGTCCACTTGGGTTGACTTGACCGGTGCGTAATTCGAACACCAGCATAGCTTGTCTTGAGTGATAGCGTATGCCCAGTCATCGATACAGAAATCATGGCAGAGGCCATTTGTTTGATAGATGCTCGTATCTATTCATGTGGTCAGAGGCTGCAAGCTGTTGTATGCGAAGGGGTTACATACTCCTGGGGGTCTCGCCAGTATTGTAGCTAGCACAATATTCGATGTTTAGAGTAGCAGCTAGGGGCGCCCATGATGATGCTATTAAGAAGAGCAAGCCTGCCTGTTGGGCATGTCTGGAAAGAGGAGACATGATGATTATGACTTGGTCAAGAAACTAGGTTGGGTTTAAGGTTAGAATGTGTCGAGTTGAAGGGAAGCGAGGAGAGCCCAGGCAAAGGAGGATGTTACACACCTTTACCAAAGCGACTGAGCAAGAGAGCATGTGAGGTCAGGTGCAACAGAGATGAAGCAGGCTTTTCATAACATGACACGGTTGCGGGAGAACTCTCAGATGGCCGAAGCCATACCACGTCTGACGTCGAGAGGTGTAGTACTACCGACAGGTGTGATTTCGCGTGGATAGATGTCCCGACGGCGGAGCAAGACAGCCGGTACCGTCAATCGTGATCTGGGTTGAGCAAGGTAGCACAATGAAGTGACCAAGCAGGCTGTATGTGAATCACCGGGAGATCGGTGGCTTGTCGAAGATGGGGATTTAGATTCGCGATGATCGGGTATCGTGTTTGGTTCGAGACGAAAGAATTATCGATGGGGTGATTATTGATAACCAGTGGGTAACAGTGATGAGTCGAGAGCTTCCTGCGGCTCAAATGGTTGTCGATGAATATTCTGGCAATCCTCATAGATTTTCCAGCTGCCCAACACAAGCGAATGGTCGGTACGATACAATGCGATCCCAAAACGTGAACAATGCCAATTATCCCAAGATGAAAAGAAACCCAGATCCAAAAATCACCACAAGGGTAAAAGAGAAAGAGAAAGAGAACAATTCCCAGCCAACGAAACAGATATCGTGGAGATGATTAGGAGGGGGAGGTTGGGGTGTGATTGAGAAATAATAGGTAGAGGCAGAGGTTGAGATAGGTGGAGGTAGGAATACGTGACGACTGAAGAGGTCGAGGTCAAGAAGGGGAGATTTGGAAGGGAAAAGGTGTGAGGGAAGTAGTGACTAGAGTGGTCAAATCAGGTAAGAGCTAGGTAGGTATCTGTACCTAGCACGGTAGTCCCGGGCCTTAGTGGAGGGGCGGTGGTAGCAGCGACCGGGATGGGAAACAAGGAAGGAAGAACGAAGACGAGCGATGAACTCTCTAACCAAATCTGGCCCGACTTGAGAAACCTAGAGAAGAGGGCCTGGGAATAGCGACAGACGAGAAAACTTCTAGGGAGTAACCTAGGCAATAAATCGATAAATTGGGTTGTCGATTCCTGTAGAATGATCGTTGTTGTTCCTTGGAGTGGTCCTCAGTCAATAGTTTGCCAACGACTCCTCCCTCTCCCTCTTGGAGAACGGGAGGGAGATACTCTTGAATAGAGTTGCAATGGAGGTCACGATACGACCTGGCAACAAAGCCCAAGCAGTGTAGCAAGTTACAGTACGTACCGTCCAAAGTATCGCAGGGGTCGTGAGACCAAGAATGGAAAGGTCCCAATACTCAGCTGCAAAGCCAAGGCTGGGTGGACAAAGGAGGCTCCACGCTCTGAAAAAGAACCAAAGAGAGCCTGAGAGGGGAGTCAAGATGAAGCGGGAAGAGACCGATCCGATGGCCTAGCAGAGTACCGTGATTGATGATTGAAAAGAGGTGTGATGATGGTGGTTGCAGTAGTGCTAGTATCTCGGCGTAAAATGGCCGTTATTTTTTTTATTTTTTATTTTATTTTTTTGGTTTCTTGGTTCGAGAGAGTGTGAAATGAGGTCGAAGCCAAAAGGATTGAGCTTAGAATGAAAGAATATTAAGGAACGAATTGAAAGGAATGAAGGACAAGTCAATTGTGCGTAGAAAGAGAAGAAGAGTAAGATAAGATGATATTACAGGAAAGGAACTTGGTAAAATTGATTGAGCCAGAAGAGGTAGAACTGATCGACTTGAAATTACCTGAGGTAAGCAATCCTCGCGTTGTTGCTGGTCAACAGCAGGTCCAGTATGAAGCTGTCCACAGAATCACAGTGACGAAACGATTTTCACATCGGATATCAAGAGATACACACAGGCTCGAGATCTGATATGATCCTCTACAGTCACAATCACAATCACAACTCGACAGAAGAAAAAAAAATCATTAAATAAAATAAGATAAAAGATGGACCCTCGTTTCCGCAAGCTCCCCTATCCGCTATCCCTCACCTACCAACAAGACACTAAAACACGAGGCGCCCGTGGTCTCATATGATGCCTGTAGCAGATGTCGTCACCGCTGAGAACTCAGTGGGCGCTGTTGTTGTTTTAGGGAGTGACAGTGCTTTTTGGGTTGGTTGGGCTTTTATTACGGGAGGTTGAGAGGGGGGGCGTGTCGTGTCATATCGTGTGGAAGTTGCAGGGGCAGTCAGAGAAGAGGGAGTGGGATCTGCATGGGCCCTGGACAAGGGTGTGAGCGGCGATCTTGATAGAAGCGAGGAGTTGGAGAGGAGGACTAATACTGTTGCGGAGTGTTGCAAGAGCCCGTCCGACAATCGCAATTCGTGGTCTGAAATGTGAATTTGTATGGTGATGTGGTATGGGAAAGGCGATCCTCGTAAACCATCATTCTATCCTGTCTATATCTTTCACTGAATGCTCTTTAAATTCTTTAAATATCAAGCAATTCCTTTTCTCCTCTAGTCTACTCCGTAGTATGCTAATATATAATCAGCTGGCCTCTACCTTTTGGCTTTGGCTTGCCGCTACCTTTATGGGCTTGAGAAATCGAAATTGGATATTAGTGACAACCACTTCACTCACTTCTCGGCAACCCTTTATCCGGATTGACCTCAGCCCTTGGCACTCTTCTCTCAGGTTCCCTTCAGTGCATCAAAAGAGAAAGCATTACAGTCATGGACCCTTTCTTCCGCCTCCTCCTGTCATGACGCGCAGATGGTTCTTCAAATCTCACAACGTACAACACTAGAACGAGATTATTGAAACACAACTCCTCTTAAGATCTCGGCGTTTGCTGTTAGCTGTTGAACGGCGGTAATTCGCGCTCCAGCCCAAGATCTCAGTTCAAGATAACTCGACAGAATTATAACAGCACCCAATGGACTGGTAATTGGTGCATATTTTTGGTGAACCCCCATGCCCATCATCTTGTTTTGACTCCACTGTTCCCACCCTCCAAACGCGCGATAGATATCGTGAGTCTAGCGGCTCTTGTTGCTTCTTGGCTATGGAACGAACCATTCCTCATTGTGCAAAAAACATCCCATTCTCCTCAATCGAAGACGACAGAATGAAGCAATTGCGGACACAAACAAAGTTGCCGTGCATCCCGCTGTATTACAGCTTGACTCTCTCTTCCCGCTTCTCAGCACTACTAGACCTTACGGTCTCTCACTATCCCCAACATAGAACTCAACTCACATGAACTAGTGCCTGAGTTCGGCGCCGCGCCGTTGGACGTGGTATCGCCCAGTTTAGGAAACGATGACCTACCGTAACGGGCCATTTCCGGCCCCTTTCTATAAGTTTTGCGTTTTTAACCAAGACGATCCCGTCGCCGGACAAAGTAGAGGCCAAGATGATGGTTGTGGGTGAGAATTGTAGACCTCAAGGCCTAAGATGTTTGATCGGCATCAAAATACAGTGAATCTCTCGCAATATCTTCGGTCTGCTCCACAGTCCACAGACCATGACCAAAATCTCAATATCCCTGCTCCGTGGGACTCGTGGTTTCAGTCATTTTGGAGCCGGCCCGCGGAAGGGAGAGGGGGAGCATGGATTATGATGGACTTGACAAGGTTGTAAGTGGGATAAGGTTGGAGAGAAACATGAAATAACATGCGCGAAACCGTTCGGCCATGTTCTTGGAGTTCCCGGTTGATAGCGAGAGCGAGCGAGCGATCGCGATCGGTTTACTTACTCCATAGAGAAACGGACAGAACAAGCCTTTTTCCCTTTGATCCTTATCTGAGTCGTTTCCATGTTGGATACAAGTCAATCATGTGTCAGGAATGACCGTTTATCTTTGACGCAGAAACTTGCCCTTGCAATAACACGAGCATTGACCCGTCTCCCCGCTCTCGTATAATCAATCCATCAGATCATAACCCTTGACAATTTTGAATATTTTGCCATTTTACTGGACAATACAATACGCGGGAATGAGCCTCCCTTTCACGATTCGACGTCACTGAGAGAGACTCAGCTGTTGTCGTGTGACTGGAGATCTAAACTCACCTTGAATTTTCTGACTGAGCAACAATCTACTTAGTAGCCCCAGTTCCTCTCTCTCCATGTGTCTAGTCTAGCTGATTCAAGGTTATTACTAACTTATTAGCTTGAGGGTTTAACTTACAAAGAATCCATCCATTGCCTTGTCCAGCTGAACACGTAAACCAAGTCGAGAATACGTATCTTTTATCAAGTTGGAACAAAAGTCAATTGATAGTTAGCCTTGGTATGCTGACACACTAAGAGCCTAAGAGGTCTGTCTAGTCCATCTTGGGACGACGTTGCTACGGTTCGGTCTATTTCTGCGTAGAAAATGGCACGATATACAAGATAGTGGTAGTAAAGCTTAGAAATGGCTGGAGTTTGTGAGCCTCTTGATCTAAAATCCGGGGCTTTTTTTGGTATTTGTATCTATACTGCTATAGGGCAGCCTCTTATTATCAATGATGATGATCAAAAACTTGGCACTTGGGTAATATTTCGATCAGTTATTATCCAGGAACCATCGCCTTTAATTTTGTATGTCACTGGCGGTCCAATAACCTCGTCACACTTTTATCTACAGATTATGTACTGTACAATGCTATGGATGGATGTCTTGTACCTACACCACCTTTGAATCTCACTCACATTTCTCAGTATCCGACTTCAACACCCACCATCAAGCCCAACACGAACTCCAACTGCCGCCAAGTTCAGTGACTGCTACCCCATCTCTGCAGACGAGTACACCCTCTTTTGACGCGCTTGTGTCCAATTGTCCAATGGCGGGCGTAGCTAGCTCTTCCGATTTCTTACATGCTGTATCGTATTTCTCGAGAACCCTTTTTGCTTGTCCTTGTCAGAACCGAATGAACACGGGCGTGGCAAAGATGCTTCGTAATGTCTCAATCTGCGACGCTATTCCCAACCAAATTCGCGGCTGTGTGCTTGGGAGAGTCACGCAAGCGATGATATGCGTGGGGGGGATTGTCACGATTCTCAGTCTGTGTGATGTCTCGTAAATACCGTATGTATCGGCATCATCGAGCCGTAAACCGAGGCTGTCACCATAAATATCTTGGCCGCCATCATGACTGGACTGACTGCTCTGTATCTGTGTCACGTTGTCTTGTGTAGTTGAGGCTCCGTTGTCCAAGGTAACTTGACTAAACTCTGACATATTCGCACATGCCAATGGCCTGGTTCTTCTGTCAACAAACGCAGTGACTTCTCGGCTCTATGCTGTGCCACGATGCACCACTGTCTGTATGTCTTTTACTTAGCTGACGAACCTTGATGTACTGTACAACCCCCCTCTGCATGTACTTCTTTTGCCCTCTATGATGCTGGAGTGAGAATATATGATTCCTTCATATTGAGGGAAAAGACTGTCACAGGCAAATCACAAGCTCAACCACTGTCGCTATTGCGTGTTTGGCTGCGCCGCTTCGCCAGGAGAATGCCACTTCAGGGTCCGCAATCTGCAAGCCGCCCTCCACCAGCTGCAGTCGGTCGATATTAGTTGCGTCGTGAGGGTGTAGAGGCTCGATTTTTTGATTTTTTTTTGGTTTTTCCGCTCTCGAAGGTTCCGGAGCATTTTGCAAACTGCAATATCGTGAAGCTTTGTCTGATATGGTATTCAGCTCTATGTTGCTGTTGTATCTCTACTCCTAGTTTTTCCATTGTGCGGTACACGTAACCGTTCTGTGGTCTATGACTCTCTTGATTCGTACATCTCAGAGCTAAAGTTACGGCATGTGGGAGAAATACTTCAACTTTCCACGACGACAATGGAGTAGTTTTTAAACATATAAGCTCGGTTGAGTAGTCCAACTTACTTGTTGGGTCTTCCTCTGCTTTTGACATGCGTGTTCGTCGTCTCTTAAGCGTCATGGCCATCCCACTATGGCTTTGAGTTTTTCGCGAATGCAGAGCTAATCGACGTGAAACACTCGGTCGCGATCTTAGTCGAGATAATTGGGCAGAGCCGCAAAACAAACCTTTTACCGACGAACCCGATCGAGACATTTGACTACATAGGTCCGACTGGCCAGGAAATCTCTGTTTTGATTACTTGATGAGATGTGGTTCTTACAAACGGATTGAAATTCTGGGTGCAATCTTCAACAAATGAGATGCTGATCTAGGGTAGCTAAGTCTCATAATGCTTTGTCAAGTCTTGTCTGGGGTATAGTGCTTCAGAGCTGACCACTCACGGTCTTCAGCTGTCGCAGGTGGCACCGCAGGATGGCCCAAGCTCCCTAGCTCTATGTCATCGCCTAAGTCGGATGCGTCTCTGATCCTTGAGATGCGCATCATCAGCCTTGTCAATACAATATCAACATTCACAACAAACATCGATATATGCACACTGAGCCTCACAACGCTGTTTCAATACCCACGACTCAATAACTGAGCCTGGATCTCTCTATAATATCTTCATTTTACCTGCCGATGTGACTAGTTGACCGAAAGGTCCCTTCCGGCGCCTCCGGCTTCGAGCGTACTCAGCCTGTCGATATGGTCGCAGTATCAGGCTTTCGGAGTCTCTCGACTCCTGTGAATCGAACCCGACGTCTTCCTATGATACTTGGAGGTGGTGCATTCTTCATCATGTGCATCATATACCTCCTTCTCTCCATTGCACCTTGCATGGTGTATGGGAATTGCTACCGTGGTTATTCAAGTGCTTACAGCTTCGATGCTGACTTGGCTCACAACCCGACCTGGATGGCCGATATTCCCGACGATGTATTCCTCTCGAGCCTGAGTATACCGGGTACACATGACACAATGACCTACGAGATAGGAAGCGAGGTTCTGCAGTGTCAGAATTGGAACCTGACTACCCAGCTGGAGGCAGGTATCCGCTACTTCGACATCCGCGCTCGTGTGCGTGATGACGAGTTGCATATTTACCATGCCAATGGCTACACGGGCTTCAGCTTTGAAGATGTGGTTGGCTATATGAACGACTTCCTGGACAGGAACCCTTCTGAGACGATCATCATGCGCCTCAAGCAGGAAGGTAACGGCATTGGAGACAACAACACCCTGTCATTCGAAGCCGCCTTCAACAAATACCCACTCGGGGACCGACTGTACAACTACAGCGCTTCTGAACCCCTACCAACTCTTGGTAGTCTTCGCTCCAAGATCTTTGTTCTTCAAAACTTCCCAGCTTGGCGAGGAGGACCATATGGCTTGAAGTGGGAAGGCCATCAAATGATCTTGGAAGATATATGGATCATTCCTGATATCTACCATCTGTCGGAGAAGTGGACTGCGATCCGTGATGCTCTCGAACTCGCTGCAACAGCACCTCTCGATAACAAAGTCCTCTATTTGGCACACATTTCAGCCTCTGTTGGTGTCTTGCCCATCGAGGCTGCGGCTGGGCCCATGAACCGAACTGTCACTGGTATGAACGACATGACTGGCCAGTGGATTAAGGATTTTGAAGATAACGAAGACACTACCCGAACTGGAATCGTCATTATTGATTTTCCCGGCAAGAAGTTCATTGATGCCATTCTTCGATGGAACAAGTCATATACAAAGAAGCAGGCATAAGCCCCGTCCGATCGTTGGTTGTGTTCAAGCCCTCACCTAGTACTTTGGCCTCATGTCTTGATACACTGGACACCCCAAAGCCCGGTCGTTGGTTATTGTCAAGCTTTCTCATCTGAGACTGTGACGTCTCACCACTCTCTCACTCATGGAATCGATACCCCACAGCATTGCGTACCCTAGCTAGCTCTCTAAATTACAATCGTCAGCGTGGCTGAACAAATATCATTAAATAGCAAATAAAACTTTTATCAGATGAAATCATGAAAGAAAACATGCATATTCAAATGAGGATTGTCCAATTTTAACCCCCCGTAGATCAATTCCTCATCATGCCCCTGCATCTGACGTGGATACTGTGGCGTCCGGATGCGTTTCACCAGGGCGAGTTCACTGAGTCAAAGAGAAAAGATCGTCAGGGACATAAACACCAGAAACACCAGAAATCAAGGCAGAGACTGTATAGCGAAACAAAAGTACAGTACACAAAGTAAAGCACACGCACACGCTTTCGGTCTGTGTCCACCCTGTCTCGATTTCTGTCAGTCAATCGCTGACTGTTCCGAACCCGGTGCGCGTTTCTGACACACCTCGGAATGTGAAATGTGGTGTTCTGTGCGTGGTTGACTATGACGTTGAGACTGAGATCGACACAATGTGATTGTGAAGTTGGGACGTTGATGGAGTAACATGGTCGAGATGAAATTACTCTGATAGCTATAATAGGTTGAGTGGGTGAATGATCTGATATGCATGTGAAATTACACACGTTGGTTACCCAGTATCGAAGGATTAACTAAACGAGGTGAGAACCAAGCGCTATTACTCTCTCTTGCAAGGCCAGATCGAGATAGAAGTTGAAGTTGCTAGACAATATGTATATGATTGTAGGACTAGAAAGTGACTGAATCTCATCATTAAAGAACTGTCAATGTTGAGTGATGACATCGAACGTAGAGTAATATCTTCACCTGAATTGTCATCTACAGCAAAGTACACAGCACTGAGTAAGCAGAGTGCGTAAACCTGAATATCTTATAGCCTGATACTATACGATAGGCTTAACTGCCTGAACCGTCTCATCCCCCCTAATGCAAGAATCCTACAATACTTTACAAGGCCTCTCTCTAGAAACCCGACCCCAAAGTCTTTTTACTCTAATTTGTATCACAGAAACGGGCAAGCAAATTCGCCGCCCAAAGGGTATAATGCACTTCCTGAACGCCTTGCAACTAAAGCACCTGAACCCCTCCAAAGCCAATTCTAATAGACACAAGAGTCTGATGCAGCTCTTTTGTTTCGAGGCATTGCTGAAACCGACTGATTCAATATGATAATGTTGTTGAGACCAAGTGAAGTCTCCAAGGAGCGAGCATGTGTGCATGTGTGTAAAAGCAGTAATAATTGTAGTAGTAGTAAAAGGAGATGTGTACTGATTGATAATGCAAAGGTCGAAAAGGAGCATAATGTGACAAAAGTCCTGACAAACGCCCTGGAAATGCGACTCGTCTGCTGTCCATCCGTTCGTTCCTGATCAGACTGCTTTGGTCGTGTCCGAAGTCCTCTTCTGCGGGTCGTATCGTTATTGTATATCCATGATCAAACTCGTATTCTCACTCTCTCCCCTTTTCTTGTCTCTGCTCCTCTGTCGCTTTTCGTTCTCTTATACTCAAAACATGCCGACTTCCTTGCTTCATTCAATTTATGCCTTTCATCGTCGGGGCCTCTTCTCACGTTCACTCGCTAAGTTTCCGACTCCTTCTTCGCTTCTTCTCTTGCGTCCACGATCCTCTCGTCCATCGCGGCGATCTTCCGGTCGCAGCCCTCCATGGCGCTGTCCTCCACGACCGCCTCCTCTACCACTGCCTCCCCAATCTTCACCACTTCGGCCACTTTGACCATCACCTCTGTGTCGTCCTTCACGACCTTGAACAAGGTCTCTGCCACCTGTTGGGGGAGGGCCCATGGGCTCTCGTGGAGCGCCGCTTTGATCTCTGTTAGATCTCCTAGATTCCCTCTCTTCTCTGCCACCCTCGCCAGCTCCTGATCGACGGTCCCGATATTCGCGATGTTCCTTGCCCTCACGTTCTCGCCCTGGACTACGATCTCGCTCTCGTTCACGACTTCCTCGACGCGAAGGGCGGCTGGACCGATTCTCACGTTCACCTCGGCGACTTCGGTCATGCTCGCTACGACCTGAGCTCTCCTCTCCATTGGCAGGCGCCCGGCTCGATGATTCGTTCCTGATAGGATCTTGTCGTTCTTGAGCCGGTGTAGCGGTGGGAGAACCACCAGTCAAGACCTGAGCATCGGAATTGCCAAGGGTTTGGCGTGAATGGCGACTTCTTCCGCTGTTGCTCCGGCTTACATCCGGCATATTGGCTTGGGCTTGTTGCAGGGTGCTGTTGATGCCCGCGAGCTGCCTCCGCCCACCGCCGTTGCGAACGCGCTCGTTCGAGGAGGCTGGACCGGTAGGCACATTAGGCTCACCAGCTGGTGATCCTGCGTAGCTGCCAGGTGTTTGTCGTTGTCCAGGGCCAGGACCTCGGTCGGGAGTGTTGGTTCCAGGCATTGACTGACGATTGTGACCATGATTATGGCCATGAGGATGAGATGGTGGCGGTCCAGGAGGAGGGGGAGGGACTGCACCAACTTGAGCACCGATTTGTGCTAGACGCTCTGGATGAACCCCTGAAGGTGTAGCATTAGAGGATGCAGGAGAAGGCAGACCCTGGCTGGGGCCGGGGTTTCTCAACCGGTTCTGGGGGCCGCTTGGCGTGCCTGAAGGCGTGACAGGGCCGTTGTTCTGCTCGAACCCACGTCTTCCTCTCCCTGACGCTGCCGGGCCAGTAGGTGGTGGTCGATCTGGAGTAGGAGGCCGTTCGCCTTCCGCACCAGCAAACCTGCCATCAAGTCGACCTGGCAGGCCTTGAGGTACGCCGTGACCTCTATTTGAGCCTCGTCCACGGGCTCTTGGTCCGCTTGGTCCGTAAGGGACCTCAGTGACATTCTGTATCGAGTTGAGACGTCCATAAGAATCATCTTGATGAGGTGGCTTGTGCTCAGGCTCAGGAACTCGAGAAGGAGTTCCATGAAAACTAGAAGCATCGCGACCCTTTGGTCCAGAACTGCGCTCAGCCTCACGGTCCATTGGCCTATCGCCGCGGTATGGCGATCGCTCCCGAGGATCTCTTCCAGAAGAAGGCCTGTGTTCCACAGGATAGTTGCGATCATGCCGGTCTTCACGTCCACCTTCGGGTTGACCACTCTCATGCCCATACCGACCTCCTCGTCGAGGAGATTGAACGCGCGCGTTGTGGTCTCGTGGCTCGTTTCGAGGGGCGCGTGAAGGTGTATTGTCTCTGTTACCCATCAGGACTGCCCTCTCCGGATTGATCGTATCCATTGGCTCCACGGGAGCGTTCTTACGACCTCTACTAGACCGGTCAGAGTCTGGTGCACGAGCCCGTTCGTTGTCTTGAGCAAACAGCGCAGCTCGCTCGGGGTTGATATGTGGCTCAGGTGCCTCAACAGCTGCAGTGGGAGCTGTAGGGGCTGGGGTAGGCGTTTCGTTCAAGCGACCATGATCGTGACCTCTACTGCCCTTAGAATCTCTAGTTCGGTCTCGGTCATGCTCGCCACGACGACTTGCTCCGTCAGTTCGAGATGATTCCCGGGCATGATCTTGCGTTCGTCGCTCAGAGAAGTCGCGCGAACGATCAGGACGAGCAGGATCAAAATTTCGGGAATCGCGCTGATCCCGGGACTCACGAGGTTCTCTAGGCTCACGTTGATCTCGAGCATCGCGAGGTTCCCTAGGCTCACGAGAATCCCTAGAGCGTGCGTCTCTGGGTTCTTTACCATCACGACGCTCATGTCCGCGGGATTGGTTAAATCTTTCGGGAGTGTAGTGCGCAGGAATAGGCACATCAGGCCGACTAGGCAGGGTATGAGGTGGCCGTTCCGGAAGCGTGTTAGGTCGAGAGTCGTGCTTCGCGCCAGCATTGGCTCCAGAATTGTTATTGGAGTTGCGGGGACCAGATGGTGTATGGTCGCGTTTTGAATCCCGAGACGATCCTGGCTTGGCTGGCAGTAAGTCCTTCGCCGGGCCTGTGGATTTCGTCGGATCTGTCGCGGAATTCTTGGAGTCTTTGCCGTCCTTGACCTCTCCGTCTTCTTCCTCTGTAGTCGTTTGCTTCCCCCTTGATTGCCTGGTTTTGTTAGACTTGATACATCATTGTCAGAGATATCTACGTACTTGTTGGGACCGGGCTTGAATTCCGGCGCAGTTGCACGCAAATTGGTCGTCTTGTCTGCTTCGTTCTGTGCAGCGCCAGCCTACTAAGGGTCAGTAATGTCCGTATATCCAATACCGTAGCACTTACACCGCCGGGACGGAAAGCCTGAACCATAACCCATTTGGATTTCCTCCTCTGAAGCTCTGACATGGCACCCTGAGCAGCGACTGACAGATCGACACGTCCGCCAACCTCGCTATCAGGAGAAGGTTTGGCAGCACTCTCTTGCTTGGTGATAGTTTGGAGGAGGCTTGAAAACTTCGTAGCCATAAAGTCAATAGCCGGGAAGAAATCGAGGACCGCCTTCAGAACTGTGATGGCATTTCGAATATGCATCCATTCCGTACCCTCTAAACAAGAACGCAGAGCGCTATTGAGGTTCTTGTGCCAGCGGAAGAGCAAGTCACGGAATTGTTCGTGTTCAACAAAGGTCAGTGGCTTGTCGTTGTCGTCAAAAGTCAGAGCGAACCCAAGGCGGGGCTGATCGGGGGTTCCCTTGGCCTCCTTCTCATACACACCCATTCTTGGCTGATCTCTTGACTTGTCCTTTTCATTATTGGGAACCGTCGCGTTCTTGTGCCAACGTGATAGATCCTCGAGAATAAGCTTCAAGAAGCGACCAAGATACTCAGCCTCCATGACTGAAGATGTAAAAATAAGGGCCCGTAGGCGGTTGGCGTTGAACAGACGGTCGTAGAGTGACATCAGCTGGAAGCCTGGGGCATTACCTTCATGCAGCGCCTTGATGAACTTGTATGTATACTCAGCATCAGCCTTGGAGAGAAGCATGCGAGGGATGAAGCATTGCTCGAGTAGAATATCGGATATGGTATCTGGCTTGGCTCGAGGTTCCGGGAAAGACGATTGGAACTGCTTGTTTAGGTAAAATTTCCATTTCGCCTGGCGCATCAGATGTTCACTGTTTTCTTCTGAAAGCCCGATCTGGAGCTGCATAAGCTCCTTTCGTTTTTCCACTTTGCGCTCTTGTCCACGCCTTGACATGTCGCTTCGATCTCGTGAGATAGCGACTTCTTCAGCTCTGAGTCGATCTTTCTCCTGTCTGTAGATTTTGTCTGGACAATAGAGGTCACCTAGCTGAAGAGCCCAGAAGTTCGCATAGAGCTCTGGGGTAATCTTCTGCCAGATCTCAGGACGGACAGTATTTTGGATGGCATCCACAATCGGCTGTAATGTTGTCTTGATAAGAGAGGAATCTTCCGACTTCTGTGATGGTTGCGAATTAGTTGCTGTGTTCGGTGCTGGTGAGTTTTGAGCACCAGCCTGTTCTTCAGCCTGTACTGCTTCTTGGCTGGGTGTTTCGTTGCCGCCGGATGCAGCAGGCGTATCAGACATTGAAATATCGCCTTCTTTGTCTGTAGATTGCGTGACCTGAGCCTTTTCCTTTGCCTCGTCGACCTTCTTTGGCTTCCACGGATGCATGCGATGAGAAAGGCTGGCCCTGCCGATCAGAAAAGCCAGACTATGGTCGAGGCCGTACGAATGGATGAGTTCAGGAATCGAGGGAACAAGGTCGTCGAAGGTCGAAGGGTCCATGTTACTCCAGAGCAAGTCGAGGTATTGAACCAAGATGCGATGAGAATCGTCAATCATCGAGGATAGATACTTGATGTGGGCTTCATCTTCCGGCACCTGAAAGAGAGCTGCTTGTCGGTACTGTGCCAGGTTAATGAGTAACTGCGCAGCAAGTTTGGACTCCGTCAAAGCTTGGATGAGACGTTTCGAACTCTTGATGTTCTCGAATCGCTTGTCCTGGCCGCGAATTAGAGTATGGCGTCGCAGGTATTCACCTCCAGCCATGGATAAAATTTGAAGGTCAGTGAAATCAACGGAGTCAACAATACCACCCATCGAGGTGATGAGCTCCTTTAGAATGATTAGGTCGGTGGAGTTGCCCTGAATGAGCTGATGATTAACATATTGTAGGACTGGTGTGGCGTTAAGAACTGTGTATCGTCGAAAAACTCTGCCAGAGAATCTTGACAAGGCCTGTAACCATTTGCTGGTAGTAAGAGCATGTTCGGCTTGAGTACGACTCCTTGATTTGCCAAGAGAGCTCATCAAGGACCATACAAGCACATCGTAGGAGAGGTCTGTAAAGTACTTGGCGCACTCCACAAAAGCGTCGATCAGGTTTGGATAGGACTCCAATTGCTCGAAAGCAACCCTGAAAACGATACCAGGAGATGAGTAGCTGGTTTTGGCGAGCTGCTTAGCCATTTCACTCAAGTTTGTGAGAGAAACTCGCTTCATGGTGCCCCTGGTTTCCGATGTGGCCTTTGCGAAAGCTGCCTTCATAGCGGGCAATCGAGAAATCTGTCCCTCAAACCATTCGGCGTACATGGAGTACCGAGTGGTCATGGGGTAATGCCTTAGGAGCTCCCAAATAGCGTTGACAGCTGAAGCATTAGCCTTGGTATGACTCAAAGCTGGCATCAGCAGTCGTCGAAGTAGATCGTGCCATCGAGTAAGATTGTGCTCTGACTTGTCCTCAGCAAGACTCTTCGCTCCGATTCTGGCCAACTTGGTCAACAGAGCCTCATCCTTGCCAATATTGACACCGGAAATGTTGAGAAGTGTCCCGCAGAGAGTGAAGATATCGTCCACGGACTGACAAACAGGGATGTTGTCGGCCCACTCGTCCCAGTAGTATCGATAATTTTGCGATTCGTTGGTGTCGACTTTATCAGGGAATGGCCACCTCAAAGACTTGCGGGTTGTTAATCTGCTCAATCGAACACTGCCTTTGAGAAGTCCGGACTGATCGAAATCTGGAACAAATTTGGTTGGGCATCCAGTCTCGCCGACAACGATAGGTCGGCTATCACGGAAGACTTTGTCAACGCAATGATGAAGGATGCGATGAATCCTTTCGAGCACCTCGGGAAAGACCTCTGGGATCCATGGGAAGCGGCCAAGAATGAATAGTGATTCGGGGATAGCTCCGATGGTCAATAGTTGCGTGAGCAATGCCACCTTTTGTTCCAACGGTTCTGGCAGTTTTGGCTTGTTGTCTGCAGCTTCTGTGGCAGCCTCCTTCGTTTCTGCTTCAACCTTCTTGGGAAGTTCGCGTCTAGGCATATTCGAGCTATTGGGATTATCATCGTCGCCTTGGGGCAGAACACCAGCCATGAGAAGGGCGTTCATCGGACCGCCACGAGAAGATCGTTCTTCCTCCTCGATCCTCTTCATCTCCTTTTCTTTGACTGTCTCTATGTCTTCATCAGCTGGCGAAAGATGCGGGTATAGATCGGTCAAGGAGATAAACCCAATCTTGACAAGAAGAGCAGCCAAGTATAACAGATTGGCGGGGAGGACATCTGTCTGGTCGCGAGCATTGGAGTTGTAGAAACGCAACTTGAAGCCAAGTAGTTGTGCGGCCGTTCTGTTGCCAGGGGGTGGGAGGGTTTTGGTTTCCTGCACCCACTGCCTTTCAATATCAGCGGCAGCATCATCGCCCTCGGCACCGTTGGTAATTGTAAGTTGTTGCGAGTCGGAGTCGGCGACTTGTCGACCACCAAGCTCAAAGAAAGCCTCCATGTGAACTTCCCGAGCTCGATCCCAGAAAGCAATATCTCGAACTCGCTTCTTCTCCTCCAAAAGCTTCTCATCGTCTTCCGTCGTTGTCCACTGCGAGTAGTCTGGGGTTGCCCACAAGGGTAAACCACCAACATAGACTGCGGCACTGAATTTTAGATGAGATCGAGGCCACCAGGAGCTAACTCGTAGAAACTTGACGAAGAATTTGAACTGCTTGATGAGAACAGCAGCTGCAACGTCGAGGGTTACATCCAATACCCTGCCGACGTCAAGATCGAAGGTGCCGATAAGAGCCTTGATTCGTTCAAAGGTCTGTTCTGCCATTTCGGGAGGAGGGGGCGTCACACTGCTAGTTGTGAAAAGTTCCGTTATGAGCTTTGAATATCCTTCCGTCTCCTCGCGAAGCAGGTTATAGTTGGCCTGCCGGTATAGAAGATTTGTTGCTTGCTTGATACCTAGTTTGACAAAGTTATCTCTTATGAGTCCTATCCGCTGCAAGACTTCAGCTTCGAGCACCTGTCGCATTAGGTTGGACGACACGCCAGATGACAGGACGAATTCGCGAAGAGTCGGCCTGTAAATGGCGGGCTCGTTATCCATGACTATGGACAAGGAGTCAAGAAATAGGGTGTGGGGAGCGAACGCGTATGAATCCTTAATAATCTCCGTCGTTTCGTCACCAATAATTTCCTTGACGCAGGCACCTGCATCGGCTGGTGGTAATCGAGCTTCGACAACTGCGTGCACGAACTCTTGGAATAAGCTTGACAGCTCCGTGATGTCAACATCTTCCCGCGACTGCTTTCCATGCTGGATGATTGCATTCCGACCACTCTCAGCCCAAGCGCTAATCTTCTCGTCCGTAAGATTATTATAGCGATAGTTAGAACGGACCGGAGAGGGCGGTCGCAACAACGACGGTGGTGCATAAGCAGGTCTCTTGATCACTGGCGCAGAAGGAGGAGGAGGTGCCGGTGGCTGTGGTGTATGAGAAGAGCTGGGTCGTCGTTGCGTTGATGAAGGGTTCTGTTGATGATTTGGGGGTCCTCGGTTTTGACCTTGAGATGAATCGCGTCGGCCGGGACCTCTAGGCCCTCTGCCGCGACCACGAGCCATGCTATCGTCGCGGTCGTGTTGTCCAAGTGCGGTATCACCGGGTCGATGAGGAGAAGATCGGCCGCTTTCAACGGAATGGCGATCACTTCTCTTTCGTTTACCCGGAGGCATAACTCGCGATAATGAAGTCGGAACCGAAAGCGATGATTATCTCATTAGATGATCGTGACGATGTTTCGATGCCGGATATTATGGATGTCAAGATCTGGAAGAGAAAATATGAGTTGAGAGTTTCGAAAATAGCGGAGGGAGCAGCATTTGTTGCTATCAAGGCTGCGGCGCGGATGAAGAAAGACTGACTTTTGACGACAAGGAGTTCGGGTGGGGAAGGTTATAGTCGCGACAAAGCTGACGAGGGAACGACTGAAAGAAAAGAAGTTGGTAGTAGTACAAGAGTGCGCAATTATCTTCTGACCTGATAGAAAGAAGCTAGATACGTGTGCGATTGGTTGTTTGCGTTGGGTGAGCCCAGTCGCGATGGGGTTGAGAAGAAAGGAATAAAGCAAAGAAGCTCCAACAAAGCAAAAGCACGGATGGAATTACATGTCACGACGTTTTGGCAGCCTTATCCTTTACTGGGGAAACGAGGCTGCCAACCACTGGAGGCCCGTCGGCCAGTGGCAGGCACAGCGCCCGCATGGACCACCTTCAGCGGACTCAACAGTACGTACCGCTCTATTGGGATTCTATTCATCTCATCGGTTTCAGGATTCAATGGCAATTTAGTTCTGAGCTTGATGCTTATTGGATAACAGTTGGTTTTGTTTGACAATAGACATGACGGGCCTGGACATTTAGATTGAGTTATGTAATAGAAAATCATCCTATTGTACCTGATTTGACTCCGGAAACTATCAATTTGATATTGCCGAACCGTTACCCAGACTCACGTCGGCACGTGATCGCCACATCCTCCGTTGCCGGCCAATTCGTGCATCAAAGAATGCATCTCAATTGGCTGAGTCATGTCTTTCATGGAGACCAGCCGGAATTACGCCACAGCAAGGCCCAGGTTTTTTCACCTAAACGCTCATAGAATCACTTCTTTTGGGACAATTGAGTTGTAAAGCACTATTGACTAACATATCTATACCCGAAAAGTCCCAATTTTTATCAGGTTGAGTCACTCTGAGATTGAGCGACCTCGATATCAAACTTTAAGACTCTGAAGCGACCCCGGTCCGATCTTTTTGTATAACCTCTCACAAAGTACATCAGTGCAGATATCGTGGACAGAGACTTTGACAACCTCGTACGATCATGCCAGCTGCAACTATGGCTGAAAGCACTACTACAAATGGCGATTCTCGTCAACATTATGGTCAGTATTTACCTTTACCATTGCATGCTCCCTTCAGCATCTCTCTTCTCTTTCCTCTTCCCTCACCCCTTTCATGCCCTTTTCTCCTCATCATTATAGAAGACAAGTGACTGAATACCTGTAAGAAAGAACGCAATCACAGCCTGAGAACCCGTTCTCTGCCCTCATTCCTGAGCAGCAGATAGCGATTGTTCCAGAATTCACTCTCGAGTCCGGAGTTACTCTCTATAACCTACCGGTTGCTTATACAACTCGCGGCAAACTCAATGAAGAGGGCAGCAATGCCATGGTAATCTGCCATGCTCTCACTGGAAGTGCTGATGTGAGTGACTGGTGGGGTCCTCTACTTGGGGGACCTGGCCGAGCTTTCGACACTTCAAGATTCTTTATTGTTTGTATGAACAGTCTCGGCAGTCCTTATGGCACTGCAAGCCCAGTAACTGCAAAGGACAATGATCCAAGCAAGGGTCGATATGGACCCGAGTTCCCTCTTACCACTATTCGAGATGATGTCAAGTAAGTTCAGACTCTTATAATCTCGACACCTGCGTTCATGTTCGCTTGAACAAGAAACAGTGGCTAACCATTGACAGCCTTCACAAGCTCATCCTTGATGATCTAGGCGTGAAGCAACTTGCTGCTGTTGTTGGAGGTTCTCTGGGTGGTATGTTTGTGCTTGAGTGGGCATACTTTGGCAAGGACTATATCCGATGTATCGTCCCTATCGCGACCTCAAGCAGACACAGTGCTTGGGGTATCAGCTGGGGTGAGGCTCAACGACAGAGCATCTACGCTGACCCCAAGTACGACGATGGATATTATGCCTTTGACGATCCCCCTTCAACTGGACTGGGTGCGGCTCGTATGTCTGCTCTGCTCACATATCGAAGTCGTAACTCTTTCGAGTCGAGATTCGGACGCAACATCCCAGACCCATCCAAGGTCCAAACAATTGGAGGTCGACCTCGCCCTTCAACTCCCTCAGAGGCACACTTCCATATCCACAACGACGGCCATGTTGTAAAGCGTACATCCATATCTCGCCAGAACAGCACAACTGATGCAGCCTCAACTGCTGAGTCACCTGCTGTGCCCGACAACGTAGCGGATCCTCAATTCCATGGACCTACCAATGGTAGTCTCACTGGAGGAGAGCTGCCTCAGTCACACTATTTCTCTGCCCAGTCGTATCTACGATACCAGGGACGTAAGTTTGTTACGCGATTCGACAGCAACTGCTACATTGCCATGACTCGTAAGTTGGACACGCATGACGTGTCACGCAACCGAGCAGACACCATTGCAGATGCACTAGCTATGATCCAACAACCCACACTTGTTCTGGGCATTGAGAGCGATGGCCTCTTCACTTTTGCTGAGCAGGAGGAGATTGCGCAGCACGTACCTAATGCACGCCTCGAGCGAATCGAGAGTCCTGAGGGACACGATGCATTTTTGTTGCAGTTTGAGCAGGTCAACAACTACGTCCTCTCATTTTTCAAGGAGGTCTTGCCTGATATCATGTCCAAGGATGGTGGAGCACCTGAGGAGGCGAGTGTTGGACAAATCACCAAGTCGAGCACATTTGGAGAAGCTGAAGTTGAAGATATTACTGCTTGGTAGATTGCTTGGAGTAACGTTAGGATGGCGCCTGGTGTCGTGCCTCAAAAAATTAGACAAGAATGAAAATCATGACGACGAGTCCGAATATGCACAATTGGATTGTTAATGCGTTGTCTTCTGAGTGATTGTTTCATCGAATCCTATGTCAGATCAAGCTGTCTTGTGACGATTTCTAGGCACAAATAGCATGCAACATCGCCGATTATGTTAGGGAGGCAGCGCAAGTCTTGACAGAAATTCACATTGGAGCCTGATTTCAAACTGTAGAGCTTCAGGAGCCTTGTGAAGCAAAACCATCAAGACCTTCAATTACCTTAGAAAGTCCACGATAACTAATCGGAAGTCTCTCAAGCTCACCCTGAGTGTATCCTAAGCTCGTCTAATATTATTGTTAGTGGGATCGAGATTGGAGTTCTCGATATCCCTGGACGAGAAAGAGAAGCACTGACTCATACCAACTCCAGCAACTGGGATGTCTAAAGGGCACAATGAACATCGTAAGATGTTGCAAACTTGACCCCATTGCAGTTAATCCACAAATTCCAAGTTCTAGAAGCCATCGAAGATCACCCTCTATCAGTTCACGTTCTAGTTAAGACAATGCTAGGCTTCGGCACTGAAGATGAGCTCTGTATCGGTACTTAGACAAGTGGGTATATCCATCAGAGCATTCTAGAACACGCACACATGTTGTTTTAGGGTGACAATGGAACCATGCGATGTAGTCGATGACAAGTGCCGAGTCGATCATCACGATGTTATCCGTCCACTTATTAACGGCATCCACTGCCTAGCGATACAGGAATACGCGAGTCCACAGATGTGTGCGAGACATGGAGGGAGAGACGCCGACTGTCTTAGGACCCTACATGAAAGAATCTAGAAGTGTCTGAGAAGTGTTGAAGCTTTGAAGCTTGAAATCAATAGTCAATGTCCGTTTATAACTGGACTCGCTGTTCGTGGTGGCGTCTGTTAGCTAGCCATACTAGCCAACCTTCTTCCCCCTGATGCCACCATGTTCCTCACAATGGTATTCACAATTATCGATATTTGACCTTGTCACATTCACGACGTGAAGCCACCGAGTACATGGCGCTCTATGTTCCACGATAAACGATCGTGGTGGCGGCCAGGCTAAAACATGAGGCCGTCCCGAGTGACATGCCTGGAATGCAGATTGATGAAAACAGGTCAAAGCTGAGCAGATACACCAATAACATCGGCACTTCGCTTATTGACGCTCAATACATTTCTCCCAGAGAGCTGTGTTACTGGCTATTGAAGGTTCACGATTACTGGATTCGAAGGTCATGGCCGTTGAGGGATCTATTTCTGTCGGGTGCCGCGATTAACTTTGATATACATTTCAACAAACACAGGCTTGAAGATTTAGATGTTACTCCGGGCTTACGGGAGCCTTGTTTGTCTTGGCAGACGGCGTAGGGTGTTGTTGTGAACCCTTATGGACTGGATGTTGGTTGAGACGACCACACAGCATCGTTAACACACCATTAGAGCCACTGCAAATGAGAACATGGTGCAATGGTTTTCAACCCTTCACATGAGGCCCAGATGCTGGCCAGTCATCTCTTGTCAGGCAATTTTGAGAGATTGGAATGTGAATCATGTTGAAGAAGCATCTTCGGCACACGTCCTAGCTTCATATCGCATGTAGCAACTACAAGAGAACATCGTAGATGCACCAATGTCTTATGATGATGCACTCTGTCTCTGCTCTTCCAATTACATACCGAGACATGCGCTTAGGCTACTTGGGCCTGCACCGCAGATGTTTCTCGACGTGTAACACTCTGATAGCCCACCAGCCCACCAGCCCACCGGCCCACTGACAGAGGAATTACTCAGCGCTACGGTATCGAATACAACAATCCTATGAGGTAAAGGATTCGTAAACCATTTAAAGTGAGGCACTGCAGAATACAAAAGTCGTGACAACTTAGGCAGTGGAGGGCCTTGTGGAAAGTAAACACACGTGGAGCACCGATTGGTTGAGCTAGATAGAGGAACCAAACCTTGGCCCCTGTCAAATTCTAAGCGAAACAAGAGCTGAGAAGTTAAAAAGGCAAACGAGGCGAGAATCTGGACGTGGTGAGACGAGGTGAAAATCCATAAGCGTCGGGCGTTGTACCTTTGTTGGTCCGATTCGGTCGGAATTCCTCGACTGAGATGAGATTGAAAACGATGGGGGTTGAAGGGAGGCTTGCTTGGCCTTGAGTCAAGAAATCGTATAGTTACAGAAAAACCTTGTAGCAAATTGCCTAAAGGTATTCTTTAGGTAACGGTTTCAAGCGGCAAGCGTCGCAGATTGATAGAATTAGCAAAGCAAATCCAGGCACAGAGCAACAAGACCCGTAATGCGTTACTCTTTTCGTTAATATCGGGCGAGAGCCATTATTCTTTCTGAGATCCATGCATACCGTGGCAAACTTGAGAATGCGGCTAGAAGCATTTTCGAAGCTATTATGGTGGAGTTTCTTCTGAGCGACTGACAAAAAGTAAACGTGCAAAAAGATGGGGGCCCTTGTCATTGTTTTCTCTTGGAGAATCAGAAAGAGGAAACCCGATGTCGTTTCACATGGTTGAGTAATGGATAGGTTAGAGTCAGAGTCACGTTTATCGTGTTACACTGCTATCCGTGTTTCTTCATGCGACGACAGCAGCCGTGCACGACCCAGTCGGGAGTGATCTTGTCGTATGCCGGAAGCCGTCCGTAGGCTCTTTTACGATTGTGTAAGGGAACAAACCCACTGTATTTGTCTGGGCGGATTGCACAATGTGCAGCATTTACGTACAAGCACGCAGAGAATACGCCCGTTTCGGTGCTTTTTCCTGTCATCAGTGTTGTTGTTGATGGACTGCACGTGTTGATAGGCCTCGACACGAGATGAGGGGAAGCCCGATAAAGATGTTTTTGTGTGAGTGTGATGCAGATAACATTGCCGATCTTTTTCAATCCGTCGTCATCGATGTGAAGATACCTTCGGATGTATGTATGTATACGAATTCAGGTCATCATCCATCACACGGCGTCGATCAAAGGGCGTGAATAGAGGTGAAAAAAGCGCCGGTCAAATCATGAAAGTTGCCGTTCGGCGAGATCTGCGACCAAGTGACCGCGGTGAGATTGAGTGGGTGAACCCAATGCGGAATGATGTGGATGATGGATCCATGGAACGACTCTCTTGTTTCTGGAAGCCTTCTAGCCTCTCCATGCAAGGGGAGGCAGGAAAAGTTGGACCAGTGACAAAAGTATTTAGGCAAGGTTAGTATATTTTAGTGAGCTTTTGGGTTAATCTATTTTGGCACTCTAGCCTAATGCTGTACGTTTTCTTGCTCCCTGAGGAAAACACATGGATCGATGCCTTAGGCACAAGGTTTGTCAGTGATTTGTTCTGGAAAACCCGGGCAGGGGCCAAGGGGTCTTCCTTGTCTGACAAGTCAAGTCTGACGGAGTGCATCACATCTAATTTCTGTAACACGGCGTCAAATTTGGAAGTTGAAAAAGCTCAAGCGAACCAGGGTCGAGATGTCCCTGAGTAAGAATAATCACGAAATAGCCTCAATTGACATGCAAGCCTCTTATTGAATAGACTCTGTAATGACATCCCCAAATCTCACCACACCCAAAAACCCACTACACACAAAAACGACCCTGTTCCTCCTCCAAGTGGGGGGCAGCCATCTCAGTGTAAGACGCGGGCGTTAGGTTCGAATGCTCTCCACCAGGGCGAGTTTGGCCACTGACCTCCGATGCTTTCCAATTGGCTCTGCTGATCTAGTGGATTACAGGGGGTGGGCAAGGGTGCATCTGCTTGAAAAGGGAGTCTCTTTGAGTCTGGAGTGACGGGGTTCTAGCTGAGTGTGAAACCCTGGGCTGAGATCCATCTGAGCAAGATGGACTATCGACCTCTCTAGAGCTGGACCTTTTTTCCTGTACGGACTCATATACTATGCTCGAAGGAGGAGGTGGTTAACAGAATGACCTGCTTCGAACAAGACGGGCCTTGTGGGCTCTCTAAAAGCATGGGCAACTTGGTGTTCCATTCATCTCAGTGGTCTGCATCCAATGCCTAGCTCTTACTGGTTCGGGGAGACTCAAGTGGGTGTGCAGTGGACTTTCCATCTTGCTTCTTCCTCGGCTTCCACAGTGGGCAGTGGCTTGGCCGGAGATTCCATTATGGAAGGCGTGCGCAGATGCGTCTCCACCATTGCACCTGCCTCAAAATCACCACCCATCCATCCATCACCCAGGGCATCCCCCATCCGCTACAAGGAAGGTACAGCACGGTCTCGCACGCTATATCCGGCCGTAGTTACCTATTCTCTATCAATCCCAACCGTCTGGAATCCTCTCACTTCCCCATTTCATCTATCGTTGTTGTTGTCGGTGAGATCGTAATATTTTCTTCGTTCTATTACCTCTTCTTCTCTGTACATTGCTAGGGCCTTGCCTTATCTTTACCTGCATCATCAACTATCGCATCCCCTCGACACCTACGAACCCGCATACCCCGACTGTCAACTACGCCGAAACCCCGATCCATGGTATTCGATGTCGAACTTGAACTGTAGAACAACTCTCTCTTGCCCTCGATAAATCATCGCCGATTAATTTGGGGGTATTGGATTAGAAGGAAGTTAGCTTTGGTCTTGATCCTGGAACATCGTCTTGAACGACCACCATCTTCGAACTGAGGTGAACAACTCGGCAACCACGAACCATAATTTGGGGAAACGACGATATTACTGCATCAATCAGACTGGGCTGAAAATAATCCAAAGAGTTGGTTCAATTGCTGCGAAATTCATAAAGATCCAGAGTCTTGATTCTATGCATTCCTGATCTCTTAACGGAGCAGCACCCGAAGAGGTGGAGATCGGTATCGCGAAACTCATCCCGAAGCATCCCCATACAGAACAACCCATGTCGTCGATTACGGATATCATCGCTCCCGATATTTACTCGCCTTAAACTTCAAAATGCCAGACTACGACGAAGACATGCTGCCTCCCCCGGCATCAGGCTCTCAGCAGGATCGCACTTGGGGTGGTAATAACGCTTTTCACAACTTCTTCAACGACTTCTCTCACATCCCCGACCCAAATCTTCGCCGCCGTCTTGCTTTATCTGAGATTGATAAAGTTCCTTTTGGTGCATACCGTATGTGATTGACTTTGTTCATCGGTTATTACTGAAGCCAATGCTGACCAAATCAGATGTCCGCGCTGTATTAGTAGCAGGTGTTGGTTTCTTTCTTGACTCTTACGATATTTTTGCCATCAACCTCATCACAATACTACTTGGAGTTGTCTTTTGGGGCGATCCTAACCCTCAAAACGGCTTCAGTGGCAATGATGGATATCTCCCCGACCCAGTTAACCAGGCATTCAAAGCCTCCACGAGTGCCGGAATTGTGGTGGGAATGATCGTCTTTGGATGGCTAGCAGAGTTAGTACCACCCGTCTTTATCGATCATTTCATAGACAAGAATGTACTAACAACTCAATTAGTGGCTTTGGTCGACGCCGCATGTATGGTGTTGAATTGGGTATTATTATCCTAGCGACGCTTTGCTGCGCTCTTATTTCGTCTAGCCCTGCAATGGGATCGACAGGTCTCCTAATCTTTTGGCGTATCATCATGGTGAGTTTGCAAAGGTTTTACATTTCGCAGCATTTCCTGACTATATCCAGGGCATTGGAATTGGCGGCGACTACCCGCTCTCAAGTGTTATTACCTCCGAGTAAGTGTCCTCGCTGTCATGTTGCCATTCAGACTTTGTGGCTGGGGTTTAGTTCATACCAAGCCCCTAACACGTCCTGATCAACTCAAACTGACTGAGATCCCACTAGGTTCGCTCCGACAAGATGGCGCGGCGCTATGGTTGCCGCTGTCTTCTCTATGCAGGGACTTGGACAGCTAGCAGCTGCTATTGTTGCACTAATCACTACTGTAGCTTTCAAGGACGCCTTTATTGGAGCTGCTGACGAAAGCCAATGCGGTTTCGACTGCCGACTTGCCGCTGACCGAGCCTGGCGAATTATTGTCGGAGTGGGCGCCATTCCTGCTTGTGCCGCCCTTTATTACCGTATCACTATCCCGGAAACCCCTCGATATACCTTTGATGTTGAGCACGATGTCGAGAAAGCCGATGCCGACATCAAAGCATACGTTGCCAGCAAGTCCAAGGGTTCCTTTGACGTTGTTCATCAAGTCAGGAGCAAGCGCATAGCTGGACGTAGCCTTGACGTTCCTCGTGCGTCCTGGTCTGATCTTATTTCCTTCTTCCGCCAATGGGCCAATTTCAAGATGCTATTAGGCACAACTTTGTCCTGGTTCTTTTTGGTAAGTGTTGTTGTTTGACAATGCTTGACTCCTGCTAATTTGTGTAAAGGACCTTGCTTTCTATGGTCTTGGCCTTAATAATACCTTTGTCCTTCAAGCAGTGGGCTATGGTGCTGGTAACTCCCTTTTCGAAAAGCTTCACAACCAAGCTGTTGGAATGATCATTTTGACATGTGCTGGATCACTTCCTGGCTACTGGAGTGCCATTCTTAGCGTCGACACCTTTGGTCGCAAGCCATTGCAGGTTTTCGGATTTCTCCTGCTCACCATTATCTTCTGTATTCTCGGCTTTGCTTACAAGAGCCTTTCACGGGGGGCTTTGCTTGCGCTCTACATTGTAGGCCAGTTTCTCTTCAATGCAGGCCCTAACACGACCACTTTCATCGTTCCTGGCGAATGTTTCCCTACCCGATATCGATCAACCGGTCATGGCATCTCGGCTGCCATGGGTAAAATAGGAGCAATTATTGCGCAGGGCATCAGCATCCCTATGGTGCGACAGGGATCCCCTGAGGGTTGTAAAGGCACGGATTGTTCACCAAACATGCACCGACTGCTCCAACTCTTTGCCCTTTTCATGTTGTTCGGTACTTTGGTCTCCTTGTTGATTCCCGAGACCAAGGGCATGACTTTGGAGGAGCTTTCTGGAGAACCCCGCACAAGCTACAATTCCGGATGTAATGGTAGTATCAGTCTTGGGTCACCAAAACTCAGGGCCTGGAACCCCTTTGTGGGTGGCCAACCCGCAGGATTTTCGTACCCTAGATCCAGAATGAGCCACTTCCGAAAGAGTGATCGTGTTGGTATCATGACCTCACCGGAACTCATGGCTGAGACATCCCGACTTCGAAAACCTCGTATCTGGAGAAGACACCGCAAGGCCAAGTCGAGCAGTGGTACAGATATCGCTTTGAGCACTCGAAGCTCTGGTACAGGAGAGGATGAGATCTTCCCAGCAGGCCCCCCTGCATCTTCATCTACTCCTCCACAGCCACCGCCGACTTGGGGAGCTGGCTGGGGACGGATAGATAGAGGAGGACCCCCTCCGCTGCTCAACTCGGTCCAGTTGCAGGATGTTGGCAGTCTCTTGACGAAATGATCTGGATGCAAAATCGGTGTTGTTCGCATGATTCGCATATCTCTGGCGTTGGTGGAATAATGAAATTTAGACTATGATACCTTAGATGTTTGTTTTTGCATAGTTGTCGAGTTGAACATCGACATTGGAGGCTTGGGAGCAGAAGTGCTTCGCAACTTGTACAAATGAATAACGAATACAAAGAATCCCCAATTGATGAGTTGCAGACTTGGATAATCCAAAAAAGTGCATGTGATGAGCGTGAAACTTCTAAAGCTTACGAAACTGTGCTTATCATTTATCAACGAGTCTACGGGGATACACTTGGAAATGGCAACTGGCATTTAATACTAACAAGACTGATACTCAAATTCGCAGTCTATTATTACAGGCTTCTGACAAAGACTTCTTCTGCCAGACCATCTATGAGAACCTCAATACTATCCCAATTCTCTCGAAGTCTAACAACGTGCTCTAACCCTCTCTAGCCCTTCTCAGACATAATGAAAGACCAATAAGCTTTTCTAGTCTACCAAAAGATCATCCGCGGAGAACCTTGAGCGCTTCTTTCAAATTAGCCACATCACGGATCAACTTCTCACGACGATCTCGACTGAGCATGCCCTCGCCAGCGATAGCCTCGAGCTCTTCCGCCGTCATCCGGAGAACAACATCCTGAGAGAGGACAGAAAGAGGCCCGTTGGGGGCGTGAAGGAGGAAGTGGTCAACGACCTGCTGGCATACAACGTCAACGAAGCGACTGCGTGCGTTTTCGTAGAAAGTATGGAGAACATTGTGAATGTCTCGTCGGGTGGTGTTGAGAGTAGTCTCCTTATTGAGGCGTTCTTCAACAATCTTGCGAGCTCTCCCAGCGGCTACATCGAATTGATCTTGGTATGGTGACTTATACTCCTTAACCGCAGCCTCGACCTCCTTGCCCAGATCTTTCGCGTGAGCGAATTTGAGGCGATTGAGAGAGTCGTTGAAGTTTGGGTTGTAGGTGATGCTCTTGCCCTCAAACTCAACCTCAAGTAGAAACTCGACGTGGTCAACGGCACGACGATAGCGATTCTGCAGGTCTTCGAGGATAAATTCCCAGAGTGCCTCACGGATGGAAGAGTCAGGACAGCTCGCGTTGAGAACATTGCGGATGAAGTGATGGACGATCAAAATGGCGTTGGAGACGTGAGCACGAGCCATGGGCTGCCACTTCTTGGACTGTTCTTTGAAAGTGACAGGAAGCATCTCACCGCTGAACTAAAAGATGTTAGCATTGCTGTTGTGAGTGTGCGGAAGACCTAGACTTACAGTTCCGATCTCATAACCTCGCGAGGTTAGGTACTCCTTCTCGATGTAGGTCAAAATGTCCTCTCCGTGAGGCTTGGGACAGTGATAGGCCTCATAGAGAATGTCATCGACCAGATCCTCTTCTCCCAGAAGTGGGATAGTGAAAGTCGTCTGGTTGTACAGTTCTCCTCTCTTGACGTCTTCATCTTCGTACTCCTTATGATCGGTAGCACCATTCATTTCAGCTGTCTTCGCAGCTTCATCCCCACCTGATACAAAGAAGTTTCGCGTGTGCCCCTTTTCGTAAAGAACTTGTCCAAAGCCCTCGTTGATTTCACGAATACGGGTGATGAGCTTCAAGTCCTCATTCTCGAAGATCTTGTGACGCGTGTAATACGCATCGAGGCCAAAGTTCTTGATTTGCACAAACTGAGCCGCAACGTGTCCAAGAAAGATGCGTTGTTCCGCCTCAGTACTACGAGATTCACCCATTGACTTGAGAAGTGTCTCGCATTCCCTTTGCTTAGTACCAAGCTCAGCACGGACCTTGGGGAACTCGCTCTTGGTTCGGTCCATAAGGAGCTGTTGGACGCGGACCTTGAGCGCCGGGATACCAAGTCTGTCAGGGGACAGGGTAGTCCAAGGCGCCTTGGAGAAGAAGTCCTTCTCAGCGCGAGTTCGCTCCTCGGCACTGGAAGAACTGTCATCTGCACTTCGGTTCTTCACAACACAGTATCCAAGTTGAAGATCACGTCGCTTTCCATTCACAAGGTCAATGACAACAGCCTTTGTAGCTTGTTCGACAGCCAGGTCAGGTTTGGTGAGAACGCCGAGAGTTCGCTTACCCTCAGGGTCGACTTCCTTGGCGTAGGTGAGAATCTTCTGGTTCGCAATGTCGCCGTTGCAAGGAACAACAGCGAGGATGATGGTGCGTGACTCTTGGATGTAATTTTGCACCATATTCTTGACGAGCTCAATGTCTTCCTTGGTGGTGACGCCAGGAGTGACGTTCTCAAACATTCCGGGAACATCGATGACAGTCAAATGATCTTCATTCGGGCCGCTGATCTCGACGCGGAGAACATCTCGACTGAAGGCAGAGCCAGTAGAGCCATCACCAGACTCGGACTTGATGCCCATCACCTTGGCGGCCTACAGAGACTACGTTAGACGATACCGTAAGTGACGAGAATATGTTAATTACATCTTGGAAGATCTGAGCAAACTCCTCGGCATCGAGGTTGGTCGCAGTGCGATGAAATGACTTTGCTTGCTCTTCATCCGCATCGACAGCGTGGATAGAGACAACGATGCTCTCAGTTTCCTCGCGACGACAGATGATCTCAGTTGCATGGCGAGTGCAGAGCGTCACTGAGCGAGGGAAATGAAAGCCAGTGAGAGATTCGAGGACACTGGACTTGCCAGCACTCTGGTCACCAACGACAACCATCTATATAAGCGTGAGCTGAGAGTGTCTGGTGCAAGGTAACATAAATTACATACCTGGGGGAGAGGCACCATGTTGGAGATGCCGAGCTCTCGCAGCTTGTCCATCTTATCCAAGAGGGCTCGATTACCGAGCCCTTGCTCGGACTTGACAGTCTTTGCGGTAGTCATCTTGACAAGACGAACTTCTTTGCAAGCGTGTGTACTGTATCTGTTGAGGTTGCGTGGGATGAGGAGAGGGATAACGACCACCGTGTGGATTTAGCGGTGGAAGAAAAAGAAAGAGAAAAGAGGATGAACCGGGAGAGAGTGCAGAATTTATACCTTGCCTAAATACCTAGGTAGCTCTGATTCGAGGCCTGTGAATCACTCACAGGTCGATATTCAAGGATACACGGGTGCTTGCAGTGGCGGCAGCTGTACGTTACGATCACCTTACTGGAGGCCCTGCATCAAGGCCCAACTGTTTGAACACTTTTCTTTATTACACTTACCATTATAAAGGCTATGCAATGTCTATATTATCCTTGCCATTGAATGTGATGGCGCAATTCACGGCCTTGATACCAGGCATAAATGAATGAACTAGAAGCGGGATGCTGCATTCACAGAACATCAGCCCTTATGAATTTGCGAGACTGAGCCAATTGAGACTGAGATTCTGCCTTGCAGGCACCTATCGATTTGATCTTCAAAAAGTTGTCTTCTGTTATGGGGTGGTCGGCCTCCGACAGCTGCGCCATGCGACTGTCATGGAGTTTCATCCCCAGAGAACAGGCCCCTGTGCCTCTTTTCGTTGTCTCTTTTCTCAGGCTGTTGGTCGACCCCTGCAAAACGTCAACCAACTGCTGTAGGTAGCAGGGCTGGCGCGATGTGATTTATAGAGGCACGTGCAAATCCTTTCCTCTAAAGGATGACTCCGGGTAGACGAAAACCCTTGAAATGCGCAGGCCCTGGAAAAGTCCGTCCCGGCCGGCCTGCTGTTGGTAGAGACCACCAGAGGCAGCCAGAACAGAACAAAACGCCGAAGACAATTGAATCAAGACTCGATGTAAGATTCATTCCATTAATTCATGCTGGGGTATCTCGCTAGCTAAATAAAAACGCCTATTCCTTTTCCCAATCCCTTATATCTCTGTATATATAACCAATCACCACAAAGAAACAATTTCCGTAACAGGCATACCACAAGATGCAAGATCCTGCCTTCTCATATACCAAGCCTCTAGCAAGGCCATCTCCACAGCCCCGGGAGCCTCTGTCAAATTGGACAGCACAGGCCCAACAGGCTTGGGCTCTAAAGCAGGGTCCAAGACACCGCGGGGAGAAACACATCGAGATGGAGGCTGCAAGGCGGACTCGAGAGTATGAACAAATCGCTCGGCGAGCGGGTGTGTTGAAGTGGTGTATTGCTTGGCTGTCGCAAGGCATCGTGTAGCTTCTTCAGTTACAGGGGTGGTGTTGGTGATGATATTTCTGAAGAGAGGATGTTGGACCAAGACGGTGAGGGTCATGCCAATTATGCTAAGGGCTGATGGAAGTTAGAATAAATATCGTAGTAGAAAGATATCTTGACTTACCAATAGCAGAATGACTCTCGGGAGGACCGTCAAAAGTCACCAATCTCCTCTCACGAGCCATGATATCTTCCAGCTCCACGCTTGCAGCATAATATGACTCAAATAGTCCTGCGAGCATTGATTTTGCCATTATCGAAGTCGGTTGTGTTGCATTGCTGCTGATAAGCTTCATAATTGCTACTCGGGGAATCAATGCCTTGATCTCAAGATATCTATCATCTGTCAGCTTATGGTGTCTCGACATGTAGTTGATCAACATACCTCATGCGCAACAAAGTTGCTTGGCGACGGAAAATAGCCTCGGGTTGTGTGCAGGGGAACTTGACGCGCAGATGCTCAGGGATAGCGGCATGCCACTCTTCCAAGTTGCAGTCCAACTTCAGTGCATCGGATAGAATATCAGAGACCGATTCTTTACTAGAATCTGTTTTGTGGTTGAAAGACTCTTGAATAGGCTGAAGAATATCGTTGTACAGTTTCAAAGTTTGGTTGAAGAAAGATAGTCGTGAAGGGGTATCGCAAGGTTGAACTCGGTCGGGGTTGTGGGGAAAAGCCTCAAGATACTCGTCGTCGATTTCCTGGGGAAATGTGCCAAATGTTGGGTTTGTTTGGCTTCCAGGGGAGTTCTGCATCCTGACAAGCAGAGCGCAAGCACACCATGTCCTTCTCCGTTCCTCGCGTTCAGCCTGTGCCTTTCCTGGGAGATCGACATGGAGCATGAGACCTTCTGCGAGTCGAAGAGCCATACCAGTCAACATCCAACTCTCCTGAACCGTACCGGCACGTCGTAAGAACCTGGCATGAACAATCAAAGCCTGGACGACGGGGAGAGATGACACAGCTAGAAGGTCGACGAGGAGAAGAGTCTTGGCTTGCTGGTGAAATTCGAGGGCGTGAGATACGTGCGACTCGACAGATTCTGTAACCGATGTCTTGGCAAGTTGACCGATGGCTAGCATTCCTAAAAGGAGAGAGTAGGTGGCTGCGAGTTCGGTAGCTTCCTCGAGGGGAATATCACGGCGGTACCGAGAGTTTGCAACAGCGATGAGGCGATGATATCGTTGGTAGAACGATGGTCGATGGATAACAGGCATGGTGATCCAGTCAATGTTGAAATACTCTGCTAATAACTCGTCCGTAAGGTCTGCTGGTGGAAGGGTGATCTTCTGGAGCATCAAAGCGGCCTTGACGTTTGAAGAATAGGAGCCGAAAGATGAAGGCTTGGCTGGAGCAGCATCTTCAAGATCATCGGTCAACGGTGGACTAGCGCCCATGAGATGGTGTGGGCGAGAGTAGTAGCTGGCTGGTTCATGAACTACAGGTAGTGAGCCAGCTCTGGAAGAGAAGCTGGGCAAAGAATAGCCAGAGTCAGTGTGGATTGGAGGAAGAGCATGATCAACATGTCTTGGAGGTCTTGCTATACGCTCAGACACAACGCTGGGTGAGGTAGATAGTTTTCTCCATTCTTCTTGCGCAGGCGTCGTAGCGACGAAAGCATTGTGCCCGTGAGCTACTAGTTCCTAGAGGGCGTATGAGTGAAAGTCCTGGGCGTAGGGAATGTGAGTAAGGTACTTGTTGTAAAAAGACTTACTAGCTGCTTCTCCTTCTCTTCAAGTTCTTGGACTCGCTTCTGGAGAGCACGGATGTAGCTACCATTGAGGTTTAGTTTCTTATCTATATGATCTGATGGTGGCTTTTTGACTCAAACTCACCTCCGCGACGAAGCGATGGAGCCTTCATGCTCAATCTCAGGATAAACACACTGATCGGCGCAGAGACCGCGTCGTGAACACGAATCGCAGACAGGTCGTGCACCGTCACAGCGAATTTTGCGATCGCGACACTGTCGACAAGCCAAAGACCTCGCCTTTCCGGGTCTGGCAGTGGCAGAAGTTGCGTGTTGTCGGCGGGTGGCCGAAGCGGAAGCCGATGACCCGGGAGACGAAGCCTTTGACTTTGTCATTCTGTGCCTCTGTCTGTGGCTCTCGGGTCGTTGGTCTCTCTCCGTTTGATTTTGGAGGTTGAAGCGACGGGGAGATTGACAGTTTGCGGGTCGTCAATTGATGTCAAGAAGGGAACGAGAAAAATCGGTCGTGACTCGTTCAACCCCTTGACCATGGGATGCGCTGCGCTCTAAGACGGCCGCCGGGGTGGCCATTTTCTCTCACGGTCACGGTTGTCGGTAGTCGCCGTGTAGTTCTAGGTTTCAAGTGGAGATTTCTGATTCCGGGTGTCGGTACGTCGGGGTATCGTATTCAACGGGGACGTCACCTGTAATATATGGCATTGCATACTGAGTGTCTGATGCAATACAGACTCAAAATACTCTGACCTCACTTCTCTATAGTCTCCATAACCTATTGCTTCATGGTCCTGCATTCCCCGGATAAAGAAAGGGTCTTGATGACGGTTTCTTCGATGTCCCCCCAAAATTATGTGGAGACCGGACGGATCATCGGCCATCGGTCATCGGCTACATTCATTGGCGTTGATGGTCATCGGATCCATCAAGGGCCTCGACAACTCCCCGACCTCCCCGACATCCAGAACAAGGGTCAACGACATGGGCTAATTACGTACATACATGAGGATCAGAGAAGTCATGATGTTCGCTTCGACAGCCGCAACTTGTGAACCGACTTGTTGACAAACTTATGATATTTACTCGAGATTTACTTGGTTAGATCAAGTATCCTTGAGTCTCAGAGACCATAGACAGTAGTTATACAGTCTATTACACCGTTTGCCTTGATATCTCAACTCCCCGTGATAACACACACGACCACCTTCACTCTCGGTCCGTCGCGCGGCCTCTTCCCTCCGACTTCCGCCACTAATCGTCGATTCCACCCACGCCAAGGGTCGAGACTTGCACGAGCTCCCCGTGACCCAGTGACGCCACTGAAAATCTCGTCCTCTCTTTCATTCCCGTCTTTTGTCCGGCGTATCAGGAGCATGTCACCGAGATCCCGTCATAGGCGAGCCGAGCAACCTCTTCATAACGACCAGCTTATAGCATCCAAGCATACTCCAGTTCAATGGCTGTCAAGAGGTAGTCATGTCTACAAGTTATCAATTATCAGATTTCTCCCGGATTGACAAACAAGGTCTGTAAACCAGTATATATGTTGTTCATCGACTTATATCGAAAGAATAGCACCACTCGCACAACTCCCAAGACTTTTATCATATTCCGCTGCAGTATATATATCCAAGGTCTGCAACATACCTGGAAGACAAAACCTAAGTGCTTTGATTAAGATGTAATCATCAATAACCTTTTAAAACCATACATCATCTCCTGCTGAATATAGGATACTTCTCCCTGCAGTGCTCCGCTAGCAGATATTTCAAGTTATTCTCGGCATGGGATAAAGCCCAAAATATAGCAAGAAATTTCACCCAGGGACACTATAATTTCTCGTAATCTTCCCATAACATTCATCATCTTTCACAGCCAGAGCATATATCTAAGTCAGAGGCGCCTATTGACAAAGCCTTCCCAAGATAAAGGAGAAGAATCGTAAAGATTTTCATAGGACGGTCCTTCTGATAGGTCTTAGCCAGACGGGTTTAATAAAAGTTGGGTCATGGGAAGCTCTTTTTCCAACTTATAAGCGCCCCTAGGAGGCAATAAAACTTCCAATGTCAAAGTAGAGCACCAGAATAAAGTGGTATAAAAGATTACTTACATATACCAACCCTGGCTAATTATTCTCTCACTCTCTCACTTAGGAAAGTTTTCCTACTTCCCCTGGCCGCCCTAGTCCTTTGCATCAGTGGCTCTCTATTCCTTTTGGTTTCTTGTGGTATCTGATCTATACTCCTCTGCTACCTTGCCACTAGGTTTTCCAAGGTTGCAACTTCATCTCCCTATTCTGGTAGGCTCCGGAGTTCACTCCCGACACAAATATATATCTTGCAGCATGAGCTTTGCAGTGGAATATGGTTGGGTTAAGATATTCCAGATGATAGTTTTTAGGAAAATGCATATCTCGTCTAAACCCTTCTTTCGATTTCAATATATTCATTCGTCTTCTGACTTTTGATATCTTTGTACTGCCAAGTTTGTAAGCAAATAAGCCCGGCCTGGGGTCTATTAATATCACTTCCGTACCATAGCGTTGAGTTGACTCAAAAGTGCCTCCATGGCCTGTTGGTAAAAAAGCAAAAGTGTGTCGTCATTTCTTACTTCTTGCTGACAATCAGCCGTCTGCTTTTGGAGATCACCGCGGCATTGGCATTCAACAAACCCAGGCGTTATGGCCATGCCATAATCCGCATTTAGCAGCAAGAGAGTTATCCCTATTGACACGACAAATCTAATACAGAGGAGTCTATCTACATCATATGCTTTCAACCAACCTCATCAGCCTCCGGTCAAACATGCAATAGCTTAGCACAAGTCTTGTTTGAAAACTCAGTTCGAACATCATCTGCGATTGTGTGTATTACATCATATCTCGATAGAAGCAGTGTGGCAATGCGTATCAAGTGACGTCGAAAGCTCTCGATGATACAATTTTCAATAAGAAATATTGCACAATCCAAAGACAGAACTCGAGGCACGTTACTGAGATCCAACAGCAGCTGCAGTGAGCACCCTGGAAGCATGACAAGGCACAAGCCAGATATCAGAGTCATGGAATAGGCCTTTCAGTAGTTTGAGTATCGGTAATGTAAGTGATTTTGAGGCTTTTAACTAAGGATTGCATAAGCATCAAGCTCGTACTATTCATGATATTGGACTGTAATCTACAGGTAATGATAAGTACTATGATAGGACTACAGCGAGACGCCTTCAAAAGATACAAACTTCTTTACAGTGCCCCACAGAACTACACAATAATCCATCTCCAAGCCTCATAGGCTAAGAGCAATATCTCGGAGCCTTGCATGTGCTCATCGAAAATCACTTCCGTGCCGCTCCCATATTCCGAAAACGGGAGTTCGGGTCACTCGTCAATCCGACTGTCTCAGACACGAAACTGCCGTGTCACCAAATACAAGGGCACCTGCATTCCAATTAAATAAACTCATGATAGCATGTGAGACAAGTGCTGAATAGAATTCAGCTGACAGACAGCACGTCAATGCTACGTTGGATATTTTACCAGGATCAAGGGACGAGACGCCCCTTGGTTAGAGTTTATGAGGTTTCAGGGGAGAATATGCTTAAACTGTCAGGGTCTAGTGATATGATTGTGTCAGATGTATTTATGCATGTCTTGACTCGGGGCAAGTCTTGGCAGACGAATTTTCAAGTCTTCCATTTGTAATTAATGCTCTCAGGTCTAAGCCTCTATTCGCACTCTGTACGGCCTTCACCTACTGGACAGGGAATGTTGAAATTCGGTAGATGAAATGCCAAGACTCCCGATGGTCGGCGAACTCACGGCTGCTCCGACATGAAGTTACCGGCCGGTGGGATGGTTTACATTTATCCGTGATGAGATGCTGAATAATGCTCCTAACGCTATGAGGGTTGATTTGAGATTGGTGCACGCTGATTATCCCATAATTATTACTGCCTTCTTCTAGACTGCCGTATCAGATGTAGTGGCATTCGGCAGATGAATTTACGCTGTAAACGTTGGAGGCCTTCAGACCATGCCAAGCCATCAAGGGTCTAAAGCCGTACCATTGATCATTGTGTGTTTGATCGTTAGTCATCCTGCAACTTTCTGACTTCATTGGGGTATGTGAGATTAAACAGCCCGGAGCGAATCCATGACTCTTTGCCTGTGTTCACCAAGAGCATCTCAAGACTTGAAGCTAGCAGGCTGTTGTAAAGGACAATTGATCTCAGCGCGATATTTGTGACGAAAAAGTGAGAGGCCAACGGAACTAAAATCAAAAGATTGGCCATCATCGCTTTCGTTAAGGACCATGGAGATACTCTGGAACCCAGCACCATGCCTTGACACATACTGAAATCTGACAGCTTGTTAGCTTGATTTATATGGCCAAGATATTATATGTATTAGTATATCAAGAGGTTCACAAGTCATGGCAACAGAGTGGTTGATGCTGTGAGACTTGCTTCTTGAACATTGGCCGAACCGAAACTTTGGGATCTGCTCAGCAGGTATCGCTTTGGCCGTCCAAGTCAAGAAATTGTGCTCACCGAGTAAAGCTACGGGATGATGGGCACAAGAGGCATCAAGTTAGGTCTGCAGATGAACCACATATTTACTGCTATGAAAATGACGCGATCTCACAGGAAATGCTCCAATATTTCCTTGTCACTGGATGAGAGGATAGGCACTAGGCAACAGCACGCGTTGACGCGAAATCTTTGGCCCCCACGAAGACATCGCAACGATCGTCCATCGATATCTCAAACAAGCAACAGCCGACTAGTGACGGGACAACTTACAAAATATCCGTTTAATTGACTTGGATACTATCTCGGCATAAGCTGAGTGAATCTCACTGCTTCGCCAATGCTCGTATACTCTACATGTCGGGATTCAGGGCCAAATTGGGCTGTAATGGCTGACAGCGCATTGTTTTTCCTATCTTGCATCTTGGCTAGTAATCGCGATCATCCCGTGATGCGATCAAGAGATAAGCACCAAAAAGTCCAAGCTTCTGCATTGCTGACTCGCGAAGGATGCCACAAGGGTAGGGTGTTAGTGGGAGTGGACCTATCGCGTGTAAGTAAGACGACTTTAAACTTTCGTCAAGATATGCTTAAATGAACCTTTAATTGAGGCGTTCACTTTAGTGTCTGGCAATGTCACGGTAAAAGAAAGAATGATTAAATAGTGAGGCCGTGTATTATAGAGACATGTTCTATTGTCTGTCTATATGCGATATTAAATGAGATATGAGCAGTGCAGTTCTTTCCAATGATGTACTTTATCCAATAATTCGTAGTCACATCAAAGTATTGGGAGACAAAAGCGCTTAAGCGTGGTGAGCGTGGCGGCGGAAACGAGATCGCTCAATGTACTCGGACAGAGAGCGCTCATCAACAGTCTTCTCATCCTCAGCCTCCTCATCATCCTCAAAGTCACGCTTGGTACGCTTGGTGGTCTTGTACCAGTTGGCAGCGGGGTCACCAAGGCACTGGCCAACAGTAACGGCTAAAGAAGTATTAGCTATAGAAAAGAATAATGATTGTAGAGAACACTCACGAATGCGGGTGCTGCGCTTGACGGCATCGAGGACCTTGGGGATGAGGCTGCGGACAGTGTTCTCGTGGACATCGTGAAAGAGAGCAATGGATCCACCGTTGGTGATACCCTTCTTGAAGAGGTTGAGAGCAGTGTTGGTCTCAGCGGGGGTGTTGTACTCCCAGTCAAGAGAGTCGACATCAGCATTGATGACGTGGTATCCCAGAGTCTTCATGACGGAGAGGGTGTTGGCGTTGTAGCTGAAGTAAGGGGGACGCATGTACGTGGGCCACTTTCCAACGATCTTGAGGAACTCAGCCTCCAGACGAGTCATCTGGGTTCGGACATTGGCGTTGCTGATGGTAGCAAGGTCGGGATGGCTGTAACTGTGAGGGTGTTAGCTATTATACGAACTGTCACACAGCATATCATCAATGATGAAACACATACGTGTGAGAACCAAGCTGGTGACCCTCAGCGACGACACGCTTGACGGTAGCAGCGTAGTCGTTGATGTTGGCCCAGTTCTCGCCGTTCATGAAGAAGGTGGCCTTGTAGCCGTACTTCTTGAGCTGGTCGAGAAGCTCGTTGGTGTAGGCGAAGGGACCATCGTCGAAGGTGAGGGCGATGTTCCTGTCGACAGTGCACTTGGTGATGGCAACACCGACAGGGACAGCGGCAGCGGCAAGCTGCAGCAGGCCGGCGCAGGTAGCGAGGACAGAGAAACGCATTTTTGAATAGGGTATTATAGAGCAAAGGGACGTAAACGACAGTACTGAAACTAGAATAGCTTCAAAAAGAGAGATGGAGGTGAAGAAACGAGTGAATGAACTGCGGCTGTTGAGTTGAACCTAAGAACGTCTAGAACAGCAGAGGAATCTTCTTTCATATATACTTCTTTCTCGTCCCCTTCAGATTTTCTTTCACGGGCTTTACAGCACAAAACCGTACCGAGCTGAATCACCCAGAGCCGGGTTGTGGGTGTGGCAGCTATGAGCATGGGTATCCCTCCCCTCAACCTTGCCGTCGACGTACGAGGCCCTTATGGCCCTTGATAGCGTGTACCTATTTGTGCAGTATTAGTCCTTTAGTGTGCAGATAGAGGACTACAGCAGGGGTTATGAGTTCAGAGACTGGTCCTGGGGTTTCATCGTATGCAGAGAGCTGGAGACTCGGGAATCTTGGCAGTCGACGGAATGGAGCCTTGCATTTAAATTGGTGATGGATTGAATTAAATTGTGCAAGTGACGAAAGAGTCGATATTCTTACGCCATGTTCCTCCTTGTCGTCCTCATGAAAGCGTATCTCGTGGTTCAATGGCTCTTCATACGAGAACACACCCATGTCCCTGGTATTGCGCTATCTGATGCGGGACGATCCTCGAGCCAATCTCTTGTGCAGGGCACTGTATGTCTCAGGTACTCTTGTATCACGACCCGACGAGTAAAAGAGTGAAGAGGGCATTATCTATTTCCTCGTGAGTCTTACAGCAGCATATGCCATGTGCTCACAAGACAAGAGTTTCAGCCACTATTGGGCAGACAATAAAGGACAGGCTCCAGGGGTCCAGGGCGGGTAGACATACCCATGCTCGGGCATGACCCCCCCTGGAAAGGCTCACTAAGGTTAAAAATTAAATAGCTAACGTTAACGTAACCTTAACCTTAGTCTGGGCTCTCTTCGCGATTACCGAACAGGGCTTGTCTCACGAGAACCAAAAAAGTGAAACCTACTACTCTGTACTAGACTACTATACCTAGGAACGGAGAATAACTCCTCGAATGGGAACAAAGGCTTGGCCATCGGGCATCCGCTTTGAGTAGCCGCCGACCTGTCAGTACCCAAGGTAGGTAGATTGACCTGCGAAATAGGGGACGGTAGCATTTACTACCCACCGACGAGCTGAGGAGAGACATGGACAAGGCTTTATTTTCTCACCAGAGCTGTGGTATTGTTATTGGTATTGGTTCGATAAGATGCAATTGCACGTACGACGCCAAGATAAGAGCAGCCTTGTTTCTCTTCATCTTCTCGTCTAGTGACTATCTAATGTACGAACTCTGCCTGCAGACGGGATGCTCACTGCATTAGATAGCAACAAACAATAAGCCACTTGACGTATGCCAATGTCAACCTCAACACCATTACCAACTACTCACCTTACGGTATACGATAAAATATCCTCAACCGAAGAAATTGCCGAACATCGCTGCCAAGTAAAATCCCATCAACTCGACACAATTAGCTAGAGCTTATTCCTTCACTCCAATATCCGTGCAGTCCGAAGAGTCCACTGTCTGTTCTCATGATCTCGAACCAGACCGAGAACAAAAAGAGGCCCCCAATTTTCCCTTAGTCTCGCGTCGATAACCGAACTCATCCATCCATATCCACAATGGATGCTTTATCTTCAGGAGAATGAGACTCTACGCAAAAAAGCAAGGATCGAAAAAAAGAGACAACTACTACAACAGGTCAGTCATAATACCCGTAATAGTCACAGTCACAGTCAGAAAAACACCCAGGCCGGGCATCAAAATCTCCGAGTGCACTGTAAGCCCCCTTTCTCATCAAACATGCATCTCTTGCACATCATTTATGGGGCCATCACAGGTTTCTTTTGCTGAGAGATTACTGATATGCAACTCCCATCACATCAAATGTTTCCCTAACTAGTAGCCCGAGCCCGAGGACCTAAAAATGGGTATCTCCAAGCCTCAGCCGTTCGATCTACCACAAGGTAGCCCTATATTTACCTACACGCCAAGTCCATCCAACCTGCACTGCATATACCTATCACCATGGCATAAAGGAGACCAAAAAACAATGCACCCCATCTTCAATGGACGATCACCGGTGTCCCTCTGAGCTGGCCTTGCCAAGACGTAGCCAAGGCTGATTAACAAAGACTAACGTTCTCACATAAACAACAAATACGAGGGGACTCGGAAAGACGACGATCAACAAGGCCGACAAAGACCGTCAGCCGCAGGCAACATCCATGAACGGGAAGGGTTTGTCCTGAGGTTCCCCAGATGATATCAAACGTGCAATAATAAACTAGGGGCTTCGATACTCCGCTTCGGGTACGATATCCCGGGTCTAGAGAGACAAGCCTGGTCCGTTCTGTTGACAGCGAAGCCCCGTATGATTGGAGCGACTCGTCTCCTTCACGTTTTCCCTATTATAGAAGCTGGGTTGGTATATCACCGTTTTTCGCGGATATCCATCCTGGTAGTCCGCTACGGAGTTAAACAGGAGTTTAAGACAAGAGAAGAAAGGTTTTTATGCTTATTTAGACAAGGTTATCGATCCTCGAGGTAAACGAATAAATCAGACAGTTATTTATAACTGCCAAGGAATCAGTCAGTCAGTTGTGAGTTTGTGTGTGTATGACTGATACAAGCAAAGAGTCAGTTTCCGTTCGCTTCAACGCCCAGATCCTTCATCAACTCCCCGACGAAAAAAGATCTCCCCTTAAAAGAAGTCCTGACAGTTCCCCAACGATGCTGTCCAGGCAGTAAGAAACGAAAGAAATGAGGGTATCAGTGAGAGATTTCACGAGGTAGGAAGGTGGCTTCAAAATGTCTAATGGGTCGTCACGAGGTAAGGTAGGTAGATAGATGAATGGATGGCAGCTGGAGTCGTTCGTTCACAGGTCATCCTCCCAGTTACCCTCCACTTCAATCGTCGTACCCAAGGCTTCTCTACCCTGGCGAATCATGTCCTGTAGTTGTTTGTTGAAAGCGTTGATCCGCACATCTGCATCTCGTTCTTCCATCTTACGGCGTGCCGCGAGATGCTTGGCCTCTGCGGTCAGACGGGGACTGGCTTCTGCTGATGTACGTCCCGATGCTACGGAGGCATTAGAGTGAGACCGGCGGTGCGTTGACGGCTTTGTTATCGGCGACGAGATGGTGGTACTTCGGCGAGTGGAGCGAGTGGGTTGAGGTATCCTGCTGGGCGATTCTATCTGAGGAGAAGCGAGGGGAGCAAGTGACGCGAATGACGCAGTTGATGCAGGCCGTGGAGAAGGTGATGCTACTGCGTGTGATAGACGACTAGTCGGGCGATTGGTAGTGGATCGTCGCTGACCGGGCGTAGAGGCAGAAGAGAATCGGTTTGATGGAGCGGCACTAATGCGTCGACCTGTAGTCATGGAGGGGCCCGAGTTTCGTGATCGAGGGGACGGTCGATAAGACGGACGTCGCAGCGGAGGCTCAGGCTTGGGTTCAGGCTCAGCTGGTTTCTCATCACTCACCATGACCCAATTCCTGCCAAGTTCATCTTTCGTGTCTGCATGTCGTCGTTTCGGATGGGGTACTGTAGGTGTAGATGCGCCGCTGTTGCCACCTTGTTCTGCGTTATCAGATTGACGCTGGTTGAAGTAATCCTCTTGCGATGGCGGGAATCGACCGGGAAGATGCTGACTCTCAAATAGTGTCTGGTCCAACTCCTCGACCCTGCCGGAATTCATCGTGAAGGCCTTACCACCGCCAGCCTGGAAACCTCGAAATGAGCCTGTCTTGCAAAACTCCCATACACGTCCAACAACACCTCCTATAGTTGAGAATGCGAAGCTACCCCAACCTTGGGACTGTATCGGCTGAGGAGGTAGATTGAATAGTTGCGTTGGTCCAGGTCCATGATCGATATCGTCGTGGGTTCGTTTCGATCCAAGCGCTTTTCGATAGTCTGTGTCCGAATACATGCTCTCGTCGAGAATACCGCTATTGAAAGGGCCAGAACTCGGTGTATCAAGCTGTCCAGCAAGTTGGTACCGCATTTCCTCATTCCTCATCTGAGCCACTGGCGTTCCAAAATAACCATTTCTATCAGAATCATCCTGGAAGCGGAATTCCTGAGATCGCGATATATCATGGCAAGGTCTCTTTCGTTTCGTAGCTTGTCCGTCGGGTGTTGCTGTGCTGTAGGGCGAAGCATATCCGTAGCTGGTACTAGAGCTTGGTGAGATGGGTGGGCGGAACAGGCCAGGGTGCACGCCTTCTCTATTGAAGCCGCCCGACATATGGAAATGCGAAGGGATCGTCATTCTGCCTGAGGGTAGGGCCTTCTGATTTGATCGGTGTGTGCGCGCACGCGCGTGGTGATAGATAGACGAATGAATGACCTTATCGAGTGGAGGCGAAGCTGTAACTCACGGCCAAGCTTAACAGCAACCGAGACACATCTCAGGTCGTCTATCGCACAAGCGGGTCTGGGGTGAGAGCAAACCGATTATTCGGATCTGGAGACGAGATTGCAATCGACGGGGAAGCGATACTCGGAGGGCGATTTGCGATGGCGATGGGCGATATTGTTGAGAGCCTCGTGACTAGGCGAGAAGGTTGTGTCTTGTGATGACGGTCGCATGGAGGGGGAGGCTGCCTGGCTGCAAGCGCCCAACTCTAATAGACGCAGCCAAAAGTATGGCGCTCGGGTGAGAGGGGAGGGCACCGTAGATGCACGCACAGTATTTGGAGATGCTCGCCTTGAAAGTGAGGCTCGATTATGGATTTATGATGTATTGGATTAGAGAGATGGTCCTGGCGGCAAAATGTCGACGGGGCAAGTAAACAGTGGTTGGGGGGCCAGCGCCTGTGGCCAGCGTCAGAGACGACGTATAATTGGTCCGGGTCAGTTGATAGTGATCCCGGCAGTTGCTTCAACAGCCGCGATAGAGAGCACAGTTACTCTGTATTCTACTTTGCTCTGCAATCTGTTTGATGAGAATGAGAGAATAAAACCTCAATATCTGTCGATTGTCCAGGTGGGCAGGCAGTCGGTCCCCTTTTGTCAGGAATGGTATGCGGAGAACGGGAAGCTTTCGGTTTGTTGCCGACTTAGAGCTCCAACTTTTTCTTGTGTGGCTGATTCCAAGAGTTTGGTCCACTTGATGGAGATCGGCAGGGTTCAGCTAACCAAGAGCATCAAAAAGCGAACATTAGAGAAACAGCTCGTAGTTACGAAAAGATAAAATATCTCCCTTTTCTCCTATCTACACCAGATATCAGACCGTCGGGTCATTTGCATTGCTATATTGTCTTGGTTAAATTACTCTAATATCCTTGGTTGTCCCAGGCGATTAATGATCAACACAGGGGTCTTCAAACATGACAACGATGAGGGCTCGTGGAGTTCAAGTGTGTTTTACTATCGTTAATCGTTGCCTTAACTTCTATTCACTCTATGCCTCATATCGCGTGAACCGCTCTAAACCCTGGGTCCATACTCTTCTATGCCATATGCCATGACCTCAACTCATTGGTATCATTCGCCCTTCCCTCTCATAAGTCCAAGCATTCGTATCCTATCACTTAGTCCTTGTTGTAGTAGTTGTCCTGCTGGCCCTTTCGCTCAGTTGTAACACCTCCATTAACACCCTGCTCGCCATGAACATGCTCCTTGCTCCCCCAAAAAGCCTCCCGCTCCTTGAGAACCTCCTGGCCCCAGGCCTTCATCTCCGGCAGCGTCATCCTGGTCGCGACGTACGCAAACTCGCCAAGATCGACCTTGCCCTCGCCGCGCTTCTCATACTCCACCATCTGCAGCAGAAGCTCCATCTTGTCCACGTCGTGCACAAAGTGACTGTCCAGTGTCTCAGAGTCCTCGTATTCCTGCCAGATTGCGCGAATGTCCTCGCCTGTGGTGCCGCCAGCGACGTTTCGTAGCAAGTTCTTGGTCAAAAAGTCCATCGTCTCCGCTTCGCGTCGGCTCTTCTCGGGCTTGGGAACGCCATCCACGGGGGTGATGTCGCCGACAAGAAGCTCCGCCATGTCGTGGATAAGACACATCTTCATGCACTTGGGGAGGTCGAGTTTCGGGGCGAGAGATGGAGGTGCAAACATGGAGATTAGAGACATGCGATACATGTGGTCGGCGATAGACTCTCCCCTGTCGCATGTTAGTGACGTCTTGAACTCTGGAGACCAATTTCCTTACCTAGAGATACCAAATCGCCTCCATCCTTCTCGCTTGGTAGTCTTGAGTCGCTCGAGCATGTGGAAGAAAGGGAGCGGCGAAGAGGACTCCTCAGTAGGCGCACCACCAGGAATCTCCTTGACCACCTTGTCAACAGTCCATGGGTCGGCGACTTTGACCATGGGTGTGAAACCCAGATCTCCAATTACTTCCTCAGGGTGAAGATCTACACGTCCATTCTCCTTCTCCGGTTGCGAGCCCATCTTTGCAGTAGAGTACAATCTGTATCGTCGCGGGGTAAATGTTGAGTTGGTGTTGCAAGGTAAAGAAAGTGGTCGCAGCGAGTTGACAGTAATTTTTATGGTACGGATCGTTTGCGGCAGTCGCATACAAACAGAGATGGTCATAACAAGCGCACAATTGACAAAGGGGTCATGAAAACAAACAAGAGCCTAGAACAACAGAAGAATGTTTGGTCGAGCGGGTAGGTTGCTAGTCTAAGTTGGTGGGTTTGTAGTCCAGGTTTGTAGTGCCAGTGCGGAATTGATCAATGGTCAGCTAATAGCCCTGGTCGTTTGGTGCGTCATATGTCATTTTACAGGGATAGCAGCTGGGATCTTGTCTGTCTTGGTGTCACTACAGGGTAACGACACCACAATCACTTACACGGTAAACAGTGAACTTTCTTGCTTGCCATGTTGTGAATTACAGTTCTAAAGGGAGCTGTCCTCCTTGAATAGTATGATAACGCTGTGCACTATATATTCCTATGCGAGATAGGGGTGCTGAACTGATTGACTCTTGAATAGTCCTGTTGCTATCTCAAGGAGCTTTGCAGATAGGACGACCAGGAATTGATTTGTCCTCTTAGCAGAAGCAAACCCTCTCCGAGGCCAAGCCGGTTTTCGTTATAAAACTTATCACATCGGGACATTTGTAATTGAATAACAGTATGTCCCAATTAACTTGATAGGCCTTGCTCTCAATGCTTCGCTCCTCAGAGTCAATGATTGTCCCTCTTTGATTCGCAACAGAACACCATCACTAACACCGATATTATGAAAACCCAGGACCTCGGCCCTAAATGATAACAAGATTTACGTAAATTGGTATAAGTTTAGAATATCATTTATTGAGTCTGTTTTAACATCCTATCAAAGTTCGATGTTTTCTTGCTCCCTGAGGATTGGTCGCGCACGTGGGGTTCCGCCGCCAAGGACCAAAAAGTAAATTTAGCTCCGCCTCAGTCAGATCTACTTGAGCCTCATCTTGATCCGTTTCGGGTACCTTTCCCCAAGTATTCAACTCACTCCCGCATGAGAATCTTTCAAAGGATAGCCGCGCCTTTTCGTCCACAGGCTCGACCAATGACAACAATCGCTTCACTCAAGCGGCTTTCAGCCAAATCCCTCTCTGAGAAGATCCTCGAGGAAGTCAACGCCACAGATCCCACATTCGCTGTTATTGATGTTCGTGATAATGGTGAGTTGGCATTCAAACCTTTTCCGAAAAGAAACCTTCCTCTCGGTTCTATTTGCTTCTGTGACTGACTTATCAAGATTACATTGGCGGACATATCAAGGGCTCAACAAATATCCCCGCACATACTCTCGACGCCATGATGCCAACTCTGGTCCGTCGCCTGAAAGACAAAAAGACAGTTGTCTTTCACTGCGCACTCAGTCAACAGCGGGGTCCGAGCGCGGCACTGAAGTATCTGCGTGAGAGGGATGGTCTTCTGAAGTCTATGGGTGAAGACCCCAAGGGAGAGAGCGGTCAAGATGTTTATGTGTTGGACAGGGGATTCTCAGGATGGCAAGAGGTTTACGGAGAGGATGAACGATTGACGGAGGGATACGTTAAAGATTTGTGGGACAATTATTGATTGATTCAGAGCTAGAGTTGAGTCTGCCGATAGAACCCCTACTTCCATCTCATGCCTCCCACTATGTTTTGAACATGACTTTTCCAGAGACTGGACCAGGCAAAGGGAGTGAGAGCAACCCAACGATAATCTCTAAACAATATGGTACTGTATCCGTCATCAGACAGAGAGAAGATGGGCCCCATTCCGCATCACGTCTGACCTGAAGAAGATATTAGCCCAATAACACACAGACTGAAGAAAAGTCCACTTACAGAAACACCATGATCGCCAATCAGCCTAAACCAATGGAACCATCTTTTTCAGCCTGCGGATTTTGAAGAACATAATAAGGATGATTGCAACGAGAACGCCCGTCACTATCGCGAAGACCGCGATGCGTTGTTGCGTGGTCGCTGGGTCCGACCACCAGCAGAGTCCGGTTGAGTGATCGGCTACGCCATATTCGCCGTCGGAGGGATGAGGATGGTAGTAATCACTCCCATCATCATGCCGAGCCAGGAGCTGATACCAGTTATGCGGGTTGATTTTGTCTGGCAAGGGTGACATGGTGATGGTAGTGGATGATTGGTGAGAGGTCGGATGTTCTGATGATCTTGGATGGATTGAAGAGAATAAGAGTTGTGGTTATATTTGAAGCAGTCTGGATATTGGTATGGTCGAGGTAAAGGAACTTTGATCAAAAGTCGAAAAGAATAACCGATTTGGAGGGATAAGTTCGTAGAACTCGATGATTTTATGTCTCCTGGATGCGATTGGGTCAGCCGGAGGGACTTATGTTACTTTCTTCGGAACCATTTGTAAAAGCTTCCTTCGATACTCTCAAAGCGTATTGAAGCTTTGGAGAACCCAACTTTGAACACAGCCGTGAGCTTCTCCTCCATAATTGGTTAATGGATCAAGGTAGGGCAAAGAAGGGAACTTTCTTCAACACTTACACCAAAGCATTATAAATGATGCCTTTTTTGATGACATGTCCATATTTTACCTCCCCAACACTCAAACACTTGTCAAGCCGATTCTCTGAGTCCGCTCGACATATTCATCTCTTCTCAAACCTCTCCCAAAACCCTCATCCCTCGAAATGCTTGACCCGAACAACCCTGAGGGGCGGCGTCTGGCTCGTATTCCGGCTAGTTTTCTTGACTCTATCCCAACCCAGTCTCGTCCTCCTCTTCCCACCAAGACCCCATTCACCCACAAGAGACCAGTCCACAAGGTCAACACACCACTGAAAGATGAGCCAGCCACAAAGGGAGACAACAAGTTGAGGCCTGGCCACAGTGCTCCCCCAGCTAATGCCAAGTTCCCTTCATACACCGAAGCTGGGCGCCCTAGTCATCTCCCTACCGCTGTTGTTGTCGTCGACCTCACCTACACTCTCCGTCCCTCTTCTTTTCCTGGCAAAATCGGTGATCAGACCAGCCAGCCTGAGGAAGATGCGTCTGCCAAATGCGATGGTCTCCTTGTCTTTCTCATCATACTCCTTCTAGGAGGCCTGTTTAGTGGATGTCTCCTTCTCATGCAGGGGTCCAGAGGCTTCTTGAGACGTACTGGTCGAAGATATGGGTGGAAATGGGTCAAAAATTCCGACAGTGTAGATCTTGAGAATGCGATCTTTCACTTGAAGGATCACCCAGGCGCGTTCGAGGAGCACCATATCGTCTTGCTCCGGGAGGTCTTGGCAGATTATGGAGATTCTTCGTATGTTCGAGCAGACGAAAAGGCTGCTGAAGAGGACCGTCTGCATTCAACCGACTGCTCACCTATCCCTTACCCTCGGCCTGCTCGTATGGCTCTCTAACACCCCATTCCCATCTGACACGGAGAGGTATGCTCTGCTAGGGCCTACCATATGAAATGCCCATACCCGGCGTTTCGGGCGATTGGATCATCTGGTCATCAGCTGGAACAGGGTTTGCTTTCCTCGCTGTGACTGGGTAAGCTTGGGAATAACTCTGCGCAAAAACTTGTCCATAGCTTCGTGATTGGAAGGAACTAGACAGTCAAAAGTCTATGCTAGAAAATTGAAGTTAGAAATGTGCGAGGACCAGAAAATAAAAGCTTTAGCAACTTAAACTCATCTTCTTGTGAGAATTATCTTCAGTGAAGTAACTCAAATACCAACATTAACCTCGAGAGGCAACTCGGGTTATATAAGAGAATCAGACACACATCCATGACAGCATCATTTCTTTCCCTACTTTTCTATTACGCCTCGACTCGCATCCACGAAACAACGCCTCTATTCTCAATCGAACTCGACATCATGGCCTTTACCTTGGACACGGTAATGCTATGGGTGTTTATACTCATCATTGTCATAGGCGTCGTCTGGTGGATTTGCTTTTTGTTGGCCTATGGCTGCAAATGGAACAAACAGATGGATACTCTGGATGAAGAGCAAGGAGACGTCGTGGTAAATCGGGAGGAAAACTACGAAAGTATTTTCGTCAATCCTGCCCAACAACCTGTCCCGTCTTACACTCCAACTTCCCTTCGCGGATCTCGAAGATCTCGGGGGTCTCGCGATACTGAGCTTCCGGATTACAAACCTATTGGTACTCCTCCGCCTTCCGATGTCCCAGCATACAAGGCAAATTCAAAGCAGCCATCGCGTGGATAAGGTGTCCAAGCCCATGATCTCACCGGACTTTGAGGCTTGCGCTTTGCTGCGAGTGATCAGACCTTGGAACTCTATCTTTTCACTTCAGCCACATGCACCTCGAGTCAATAGAAGTCTTATGTTGTTGCTCAGCCTCAACTTGAAACTCTCGTCACTTGCTCACCGAATCATTCGAATCCACGACATATATCATCAAGGTTATCCGCCAATACTTCCCCCCTTTTTCTACCCAACTCAACTTTCGACTGGCTCGTCACCAAACAACCTCACAGTCAATATTCACTCACTCAAACATCCTGCCAATAGTATCTGATATACTGCAGCTCAAAAAAACTTGATAATACTCATCACTTATCCTCTTCCTTCCCTTATTACTTCATCAATCACGGGACCAAAGGAAGCCCAACATGAACGTCCCTGTCCCTATATACCATCAACCTAACCAATTCGATGATGACTCTTCAGCAATGCCCATCATTGACATTATTATCTGGACTATTGTAGCCATGGTTGCTGTTGGTGTCGTCGTCATGTTCGCCAAGTGTCTCTTGAGTCGTCGACATCCGCCATGTCCGCCATGTCCACCATGTCCGCGTCCAACAACATCAGGACCTCCAATGGAAGAACCTCTATACCCTGAGCCCAGGTACCCTTTGTACCCTGAGCCTATAGGCGTTGCACCCCCGGGCCCTCTGCCTCCAGGTCCTCCGCCTCCCCAAGCATACGATCCGGATCTTGAACAAGGAAGCATCAGCGAACGTGCCGATAGAACCACCGAGAGCTCGAAAGTTGGGAACCAACCTCGCGTACCACCACCTCCGTATTATCGACGATGCTGATACACATCTGTTGGACCATGCTGCTACTCCCCAGATGCCGAGGGATGCACCAGGCATTGCATATGATGCACATTTATTTGAAGAAACACACTATAAGTTGGAAGGTCGCGTTGATCTTAGCAAATGCAATTGGCTTGGATCAGGAGGCAGATGAGGATCAAGAAACTAGATAAATCACTATAATAATAGTCCAATGAATGAATTCAACACACAAAACTAGGTAAGAACCGGTGACAATTTTAGACTACTTGTGAAATAAATACTAAAATGTCCCAAAGTTGTCCAAGTCTTTACATCACTTAAGGGCGAGGCCTCATAACCTCTCAACTGTAGACAAGTGCAATGGCGTCTAATTGGAGCTTTAGAAATGAGTAGCTAATCTTTGTAGCATTGTATTGTGACATCTATCCACAGAAGCGTAACATATACTACATAATTTCCAGCAAACGCTCAGCGCCAATTTCCATTCCTCGTCTTCAAAAGGGTATTATAAACAGTAAACAACCAGATCACGCCTTGCCCACCCATCCTAAATTAATAAAGAAATCGAATATGCGCCCTCCTTTTTGCGAGTCCAGCCTACAGATCTCCTTCGCCTGCTTCTTCTTCAGCGTGCCGTTTGTCTTGAGAGCTTCCTTGAGGATCTGCTCCTTGATCATGAGATATGGCTTGGGCTGTAGTCTGATAACCTCGCAAAGCTTGACCTCTTCTGGAGTGAGGAGGTGCAAGTCTGGGGCTGTGTCTTGGGTCATAGGCATTGGTTGTACGCCGGAGATGGGTTGGGCCGTGTATCTCTGCTTAGGAGCTGCATGGCCATTTACTCCATTTACTCCGTTGACTCCATTGGTCACTCCGTTGACCTGGCCGTTTGTCTGGCCATTGGCTTGACCTTCAGTATGACCATTTGTTAATGGCTTGACATCACCGTTGACTTCCGCAGCAGGCGTTGGTAGCAGCCGAGCAGGAAGTTCAGGGGCAATGAGAAGGGCAGATCCACTTGGTGGCTCGGGCGGAGGAGGTTGCTTAGACCTCTGTGCAGATGCCAGTCGCTCACGATCCATGGAACCCATGGGAATTGCCTTCTGGATCCTCGAAGCTTTCTCGTTCTCGTACTTCTCGCCGCTTCGAAGGTCACCGATACGCATGTTTCGCCACTCTTGCAGCTGCGTAATGGCTTGTCGTAGGTTGAGTTCATCAAGAAGACCTTGATTGAGCTCCTCAAAGTCCTGCTGGTTCATCATGCGGGCGAATGGCTTGGCCTTCTGGAGCAAATCCCTTTCTTCTTTGGTCCGCCTCTTCTCCAGCTTTGTGTTCTCTCTATATTCAAGAAGGTTGTGCTCAAAGATAACCTTTTTACGCTCTACACGTTGCGTCAGTCGAGCGTTGTAGATATCCATCACTGTAAGCTTGAGCTCCATTTCAGGTTCAAGCTCGCCTGTCCTGGGGTTCAATCCATCACCCGGATCGAACTGCATTAACTGGACAGCTTCTTCTGCCTCATTTGCATATTCGGTCTCGAATTCCAAACGACCAGGCATGTATCCTTGAATCTCGTGACAACTAGGTACACTAGCTGTTGGTTTTGTTTTAGGCTGTAGAGCGGGCGCGTTCTTAGCTGCATCTCGTCGCTCTTCTATTCGTCGCTTCTTGCGTGCCTGAAATTCTTCTCTGGGTATTTCGTTTGCCAATTCGCAATCGTGAGGGCTACAGCGTTCAGGCAGTGGAAAGTGAGACGAGTCGACGTAAGTCGATAAGTAATGATCGCGGACCTCATCCTTCTCACGGAAGCCGCCAATATGATCTGCGATATCGGCCCAGGAGCCGAGGCCATATATTTCGGCGCCCTCAAGGAGGAGTAATTCTTCGTCGGCGCCCCATTCTCGATCAAAAATGGGGAATGAGTTTTGTTCAATCACACGAAAAGCGTGAGTCGCAGGGTTGTGAGCATTTCGTGATTCACCTTTGGCGAAACACGAGACGCAGAGATCGAAGTCACTGCAGTCGGAGTCGGCGCATCGGATACGGACCTGTATCAACACCAACATGATTAGCAACTCCATCATGACATCGATTGAGTTTAGCCGGTATATCTCCGAAGCGCGTCTTTACGGTTCCAAACAAGCTTCAGGCAACAGGCAACACAGCAAAATAACCTACCGTAGATGTAATATCTGATGAGCACACATCGCAAACGTACTTCACACCACCTTCGCCACCTCTTGTGATTGTTTTCTTGCGTATCACACCCATATCGCCGGCTGCGATGTCGGGCCGGGAGGTTCGTCGTTACCCCCCCTGTCTAGAAGTAGCAACGGGTTCGAGACAGCGCAAGGCGCGATGGAAGCGCAAAAGAAGATTTTTGGTGATGCGCGATTGTTGGGGACGATGACGCGACGCGAAATTCGATGGAAAATGCCGGTTTGAGGTGGTTGTTGATGAATCGGTGATGGGTCGATTTGTCGAGGGGCGGATGTTGTTGATTATGGCGTCTACGCTTGCTCTGACAGGAGCTGGTCTGGGGCTGAAGTGCACTGGACTTGAGCTTGCAGGGCGCGGATTAGGTTGTTTCGAACGGGGAACCAGTAGCCGCTAGCAGCAACCCCACGGTCGAATCATCACAAGTCACGTGCAAGAATAATCCCCGGGCCGCATATCCCCGCTATGGGCAAGTGACGTGGGGATGGCAGAGACCTTCAGACTCGAGTCCTAAATAAGCGACTGACAAGTTTAGACAATATTAGGATATTTTAGGATAACCTAGCGACCGCTTGGCTATAGTATCTGACTTATTTTGTTTATGTTCTCAGTTAATGTAAGATCCTAAGTCTTCTGGCATCTAGACAGTCAGTACAAGCGTGACGCCATCCCCCATTAGTGAATCTCCACAGCCTGGAAGTGACAAACTCATGCTTCACTTCAAAGGTTTATGAGGAGATGCTGAGTTCTGTGTGGTGAATCGTGATATAAACTCTGAGCCACAGATGTCAATTGCAAATAACATATCTAGCTCAAAGTTTAGGCATTGCATAACAATGTCTACAGCATAAATGCATCTAAGGAGATTCGTCGACTGTATCGGCGCGTTTAATCACTTACTGCCTTACTCACGACTCTGACTCTCAATATATCTGTAATATGGCAATCTTTTCAATACTCCTAGCTTCTTTCGTCCCTCACGAATACCTCGTCCACCACCGTCTCCAAAACCATGAGCACCACCAGTAGACTCTAAACTTAACGGCCGATACCCTTCTCATGAGCAAATGCTCAGAGAAATGTATCTAGCTATGATTAAACGAGCTGAGGCAGATGCCAAAAGATCCTGGTTCTCCAGAATGTTCGGACCGCCACCCAGACCATAAAACTTAGGACTGCCATTCCAAGTATCAGTAAGACTCAGGTAGGTTGCCATAATTTTAAGGGTTTTTATGGACCTATGTTGACATCCTTTGACATGGTCTAAAGCTTTCTTACTCCATGATGACTGGTGTCCAAACTGTGGAGATTCAATATTGGGGGCATCTGGTTTGGGAAAAAGACTCCGCCGAAAACACGGCCGAGAATATCACCGTTGAACCGCGCCATTCAGAATCCCCGGGGAGTCTTTGTTAGTTGGCTATTTATCTTGTATCGTCTATCGCTAGCCTCGGCTTCTAGCAGTAATAAATTAAAGCTGAACCCTTCTCTAAATAGTCATTGTCTCTCATCAACCCCTCATTCACTTTAAATTGTCACCCCACTATCATCATGCCTGATCAAATTCTTGACGACATTTCTCACCGTCGATACAATCCCCTCACGGACTCATGGCTGCTTGTATCACCTCATCGCACGAAGCGACCTTGGCAGTGAGTTTCTCATGCTTTGATTAGGAATCATCTGACATGAAATAGAGGCCAGCAAGAGGCTGCTGTCGCATCAAAACTTCCAGAATATGACCCCAAAGTACGCTCATGACATCACATCATAACAGCTCAATCCCCTGACAAAGCCAGTGTTATCTCTGCCCCGGTAACCCACGAGCCGCTGGCGACCAAAATCCGAATTACGAAAAGACTTTTGCCTTTGTAAACGACTACAGCGCCGTTAAGCAAGAGCAGCCAGATTATGATGCGAAAGCCTCATCCAATGACCTGGAATCTCTTCTGCTGCAAGCACAGGGTGTCAAGGGCGTGTGCTACGTGCTCACTTTTTCACCCAAGCACCATGTTACACTTGCAGACATGACAGCTGAGGAGATTGTTCCCGTCATTGAGCACTGGACTCGAATCTACGCCAATCATCTGACACCGTCAAACCCTCGGGCCGCTGAAGCCGATAAGCTGGCCATTTCTATGTCAAAGGACGCTGCACCTTCTCCTCAGGAGCAGTATAGATATATGCAGATCTTTGAGAACAAGGGCGCTGCTATGGGCTGCTCTAACCCTCATCCTCATTGCCAGGTCTGGACCACATCAACCATGCCCGAGGAACCTGGTAAGGAGCTTGTGCAAATGAGCAAGTACCGAGAGCAACACGGCGGCCAACACCTCCTGGGCGACTATGTTAAGCTTGAACTCGAGAAGCAAGAACGAGTTGTTTGGGAGAACGATGCTTTTGTGATTGTATGCCCGTGGTGGGCTGTATGGCCGTTCGAGGTTCTCGTTCTTCCCAAGAGACACATCCGATCACTTCTCGATTTCAAGCCCGAGGAGCGACTCCAATTCGCTGAAGCCATCCAAGAAGTCACCCGACGATACGATAACTTGTTCGAATGCAACTTTCCCTACAGTTCTGGTCTTCACCAGGCGCCTCTTGACGGAACACCGGAGGAGTTGGAAAGCGCATATTTCCACATGCACTTTTACCCACCTCTGCTGCGTTCAGCCACTGTCAAGAAATTCCTTGTTGGTTACGAGCTTCTGGCCGAGCCTCAACGTGATATCACTCCTGAGCAGGCCACAGTTCGTTTGAGGAATTGTGGAGGAGAGCTATATCGCAAGAATCTATAGGCATAGAGCCCGAGCATTAAAACATTAAAATCTAAACTTTTGGTCTAACAACAAGTTGCCGTCATGCCAATTCCAGGGCATCTAGTATTTGCCTGCCATGTGTATATTACATTGACCGCCACTCACCAGTCTCACCACTTATCGCCCGATTTAGTTGTACTCGACATAGTAGTCACGGACAAGAGGCATCCAGATAAGAGAGATGGAAGCCAGAGTAAAAGGGAAGTACTGAGGGAGACCAAAAGTCATGGTCTTGAAAACGAAGAGCTCACTGGCAAAATGTCCCAGCGCGACAATGTAAGTCCAGTAAGCAATGGTGTAAACAGGACCAATATGGAGGTTATAAGCTGCGTAGCATCGAACAACGCAAGTGATGAGCGTCCAGGTACCGAAAAGTCTTCCGGCAAGGGGAGTAAGCTGATCGGTAGCCTTGGGGTCGTTCTGAGCAGGAACCAGCTTATTGATCTGATCCTCTGGCTCGAACTTGTCGGTCTTGGATGGGAGCTTGGGGTTGCGGACGAATTTGCCGTTGTAGACTCGTCGGGAGAAGTGTAGGGTTGTATACGTCTGCAGCGAGTTTCCGATCGAAATGATGGACAGCTAGAGTGAGGGGTCAGCATCTTATTTGGTTCTTGGGTGTAGGGGGAGTGGCTCTTACGATGATCATGTAGTAGGGTAAAACACCCTTTGCTTCGGGGAGGATAGACTTGATGATATCCATTTCGACGGAACTGACGACAAATTGGACTGAGTAAGCGGTTTTCAGAAAATCTCAACAACTATTATTGCAATGGTTGTAGAAGTTAAATGGCGGGTTGAAATTGGTGTAAGACGAGCTGGATGGTCTGTTTTTGGTGGGAGATGGGACCTGTAATCGGGGACCAAAGACCGGAGAAGCTTGGACCAACTCAACAAGGTCAGGGGTACTTAATACCACCTAAAAATTCAATCCAATTAATTGTCCGGGCCTGACTGAGAGCCAAGACCCAATTCAAGAGCCGAGGGGCATCCATAGTGTCCGTACTTATCTTGTGATTGTCGCCTTTTCTTCCATTCTTTCTACTCCTCTTTATACAGGCATCTTATTTTTGCTGCACTCTTCAAATATGGACGCCATTACAAACTTCCTTCATAATGTACCGCAGCCTCTTCAGTGGGGTCTTGCTGGCATTGGTGCTCTCTTCTTGGGATCCAAGATCCTGAGCTATCTCCAGCTTGTCCTCAGCGCTTTCGTGCTTGGAGGCACCAACGTATGTCCTTTTACAACCCCCAATTGAGCTTGACTAACAATTGCGTCGATAGCTCCGCAAGTATGGAAAGCCTGGCACTTGGGCCGTCATCACCGGTGCTTCTGATGGCCTCGGCAAAGAATATGCTCTGCAGCTCGCTGCCAAGGGCTTCAACCTCGTCCTCGTTTCCCGAACCCTTCCCAAGCTCGAGAGTCTCTCTGCCGAGATTCAACAGAAGTACCCTGGAAAGGGCTTACAAGTCAAGGTCCTTGACATGGACTTCTCCCAGAACAACGATGCCGACTACGAGCGTTTGAGCGAGCTGATCTCTGGTCTTGATGTTGGTATCCTCATCAACAACGTTGGCCAGAGTCACAGCATCCCCGTTTCTTTCCTCGAGACTACCAAGGAGGAGCTTCAAAACATTGTCACCATCAACTGCATTGGTACTCTCCGAGTTACTCAGGTCGTCGCTCCTATTCTGAAGCAGCGCAAGCGCGGTCTTATCCTCACCATGGGATCTTTCGGTGGCTGGACTCCTACTCCTCTCTTGGCGACATACTCCGGTAGCAAGGCCTTCCTCCAGCAGTGGAGCAACGCTCTCTCTGCTGAGCTTGCTGACCACAATGTTGATGTCTACCTTGTCCTGAGCCACCTTGTCACCACCGCCATGAGCAAGGTCCGCCGCCCTAGTCTTCTTGTCCCCAACGCTCGCAACTTTGTGAAGGCTACTCTCGGCAAGATTGGACTCGGTGGTTACCAGACTGCTCCCAATACCTATACCCCCTGGTGGAGCCATGCTTTTATGCTGTGGTTCATTGAGAACATTCCTGGTGCCAATGGTCCTATCACTATTTTCTTCAATAAGAGGATGCATGAGGATATCCGACGCCGAGCTCTCCGCAAGGCTGCTCGCGATGCTAAGAAGCAGTAAGTGAAGGATGAAGATAGGGGGAAAGAAGTAGGAAAATAGGAGGATACTCGGAACATAATTGAAAAGGATGAATATAACAGCTGTGGAGGTCAACTCAGCTGTCATGAGAGATAGTTAGTGGTATGACAACCGTAATGTACTACAAATTATGCAACCGCCTCAGAGCCTATGAAGTAAAGGGTGAGTAACCTCAGACATTCCTTCATGTTGCCCGTGCATATATGGACAACGCTGGCTTGCAGAACAAAGCTTGCAGAACCAAGAGACTTGTGCATTGTACCACTTGAGCTACCTGTGTTTGCCCAGCAACAACTTAACACATTCTAGAGTGGATTTGTCTAAAGCAGAGAGGTGGATAAAAGAACCTGCGTTCTCACAGACCAGTATAGCATGCTCACAGAGCTAGTCGTTGTACGTATACATGTAACGATATTTAAAAAGGGAATAATTGCATCGTCTCCAGCTTAATTAATTTTTATAAGATTTATTCTCAGTGATCTTGAGCTTTCATGACGCGTGGTTACTCTGCTCTCAGCCTTGCACCAAAACGGTCCTAGCGCCACGCCCCAGTCGCGAAAAATCCGTGCTCCATATCCAGCCTCCCCAAGCTCTCGTCAAATTGTTTATCACCTTCAAAGCGTACTTCTCTCGCTATAGACTCTATCTCAAACCCGACGACGACGCGACGAAAGCGAAAACCCCCCACGAGGCTTACCACGCGAATACCAGGGATTGGGATATTGATCGCAATTCCATCCACGCGCCTTGAGTCCGTCGCTTTTGACGATCCGCGATCTGCCTACAGCGGTATAGCAACGAAACTGGTGAAGCTACGCAGGCCCGCCAAGGGCTTCGATATTACTGCCCATAATGTCGTTTCCACAAACAACTCCGGTCCGGCCAGTTCCAGGCGCCTTCTTGAATACGCCGGCCGTCGCCTCGAGGTTTCAGTCGGGCTCTGATTCTGTGCGCCGACAGCTCTTCACCGGCAACGATAGCAACCAGGCCGTCTCGCATAAGAGCTCGGCGCCTGTCTCATCATCGCGAAGTGTCGCAGCTACCGCGCCATCTGCACCAAGGACAGCCAGTAACGATAACCTGATTGTCCCTACTGCGCTGCCACCTCTCCGAACCGAAAATGTCCCCCCCGTTGTCAAGGCGGCCAGGGCCATCAACACCTGTCTCCAGTCTGATGGCCGATATCCCGACTTGGATTCATACTGTCGACGTAGGTTACAAGAGCTCGGGTGCGAAGGAACCAGCTAACAATCATCAGAGGGCGCGTCGTCCGACTACGACCTTGAAAATACCGATTCTGCGATGGCCCCCTTCCACAAAACTCAGATGTACCCCATTCCGAACCAAGTCTTTGACCATTACAACGCTGGCGAGCTTCAGACTTTGATGGGACTCTTTGCCGAGATCAACCACGCCTGGGTCGTTATTGATAACTCGCTGTTTCTATGGGACTACACACACCCTGACCCCGAGCTGATCGGGTTCGAGGACCAACCGCATACTATCCAAGCCGTCGCACTCGTGCCTCCCAAACCAGGCATTTTCGTCAACACCATCACACACATCCTCGTCGTTGCGACTTCTTCAGACATTGTTTTGCTAGGTGTCTCGGCCACTGCTACCCCTTCAGGCTCCAAGACAGTATCTCTTTACCAAACGAAAATGCAGCTCCCCCTCCGTGGTACCGACGTTCGTGTTATTACTGGATCTGCCAACGGCCGAATCTTCTTTGGAGGAAGCAACGATATCGACATTAATGAACTTTACTATCAATCTGAGGAGAAGTGGTTTTCAAATAGGTGCGGTAAGATCAACCATACGAATCCTGGCTGGTCCTCAGTTGTTACCCTACAAGGTGGATTCTGGTCTCACAAGACTCCCGAACACCTTGTTGATATCGTGATCGACGATTCGAGAAACCTCGTGTATACCCTCTCGAGCCGATCGACCATTCGAACATACCATATGGAAGGACCCGACCGACTGAATAAGGTTATTGAGAAGGAGAAGCTCCACTGTCTTCGCGACATTGCTCACATGATCAATCAATCTAGGTTGTTGAGTGACCAAGTGAGCATTGTCTCGATCAGCCCTATCTCTAAGCAGGAAGCGACTAAGCTTCACTTGATGGCTCTGACAAACACTGGGTGCCGTCTATTCTTCAGTGCGACCAGTGCCGCATCCTACATTTACGGTTCCTCGACAAACCTGGCCCCCCAAAGTATGCAGATTCAGTTTATCAAGTTTCCTCCTGGTCAAACCTCTCGTCGATCTACTTACCCTGGCGGCGAAACGATCACTGACTCCGAATCTACCTCGCTGTCCTACAGCCGACAAGGTGCTCGATTTGCCCCTGGATATTTCTTGGATTTTGTGAGCAAAGAGTCTAATCCCAACGAGGATACTCTCTTTGTGTCTGGACCTGAGACGGGACGTCTTAAGAACACGTCCCCGACATCTCCTTTCAAATACCATGAATCTGCCAGCTGGATTGACATTGGCAGCCGAGCTGAAGCTGTGGGATTAATCACAAAACCGTTCGCAGCGGCACCACAACCACTTGGCTTCGGCAATGAATTGGCTGTGCAATTCGACGACGCGCCTAGCGAGTTTGCAATTCTCACCAATACTGGTGTGCACATCGTTCGACGAAGGCGTTTTGTGGATATCTTTGCTTCTGCTATTCGAGGTGCTATTGGAGACGAGGGGTTGGAACTGGTCTGCCGCCGCTTTATTAATAATTACGGCCGCGTGGAGACTGTTACTACCGCTCTGGCTGTTGCTTGTGGTCACGGAGGTGACTCTAAACCTGGTGCAGCTCGTGCTATCGACCAGGCTACTGAAGATCGGGCACGATCCGTCTTTGTCGACTTTGGTGGGCAGCCAACGATGGCTGAAACCGACAGCTCATCCCTCACAACCGATTCTATTAACCTCTCTTCTCGACACGACGCTCTAGCTCTGTATCTTTCCCGACTGGTACGCCAGCTGTGGAAGTCAGTAGTTATTGCTCCTGGTGTTTCTGCTAACGGTGGTATCACCATTGGTTCCACAATTCCCCTGTCCAAGCTGAATACTGTTCAGGAGAACTTGGAGCGCCTAAGGAGGTTTCTTGATACCAACCGTGGCCTCATTCAAGGCTTGTCTGGTCCGTCTGATCTCCAGCATGTGTCGAGTCGCCAGGAGGAGGTTGCTCTCCAGGCCGAACACCAAGCTCTTCATGCTCTTCAGAAATTGATGGAGAGCATCTCGGAGGGTATCTCATTTGTGCTTATGCTATTCGATGAGCGGGTTGCTGATATCTACACTCGCCTCGATGCTACAGCTCAACAACAACTCAAGGAGCTGACATACGAGAAGCTCTTTTCTCAAACTGACGGCAAGGATCTTGCTAAGCTGCTTGTTAAGGCCATTGTTAACCGCAATATTGAGAGTGGCTCCAACGTTGAAACTGTTGCTGACGCCCTTCGAAGGAGATGCGGCAGCTTCTGTAGCCCAGATGATGTCGTTACTTTCAAGGCCCAGGAACAGCTTAAGCGGGCTTCTGACCAACCTCTTCAGACAAACCAGTCGCGAAGCTTACTCCATGAGAGCTTGAGGCTCTTTGAGAAGGTCGCTGGTAGCCTCACTTTTGCCAACCTTCAGAGTGCCGTGGAACAGTATATCGCTCTCAAGTACTATGCCGGTGCTATCCAGCTGTGCCTCGTGGTCGCCCGCGAGAAGGACAGGGGTAACACAGCTCTGTCTTGGGTCAACGACGGCAAGCCCTCTGGAGACCCTCGTGCTAATGCTTTCAATGATCGCAAGCGTTGTTACGACATGATCCATGACGTTCTGAGTCACTTGGACGCTGCATCCAGCAGTGAGCCTGAAATGGTCGATGGCAGGCTGACATTGATTGCTACCAAGAGGCTTGAGGCCTACGAGGTGGTGAACGGGTCGGATGACGAGGTGTTCCACTTTGACCTTTATGAATGGTACATCCAACAAGGATGGACGGATCGAATTCTGGCTATCGACTCACCCCACGTTATTACTTTCCTTCAGCGACTTGCTGGCACAAACATCGAGCATGCTGACCTGCTCTGCCGGTTCTACACCAACCGAAGTCGATTCTTTGATGCAGCCGAGGTGCAGGCGGAGCTTGCCAACTCCGACTTCCCCATCAGCATCAAAGACCGAATCAGATTGCTCAGCTTGGCCAAGGCAAATGCCAACGTTTCAACGACTGGTGTTAGTCGACAGCAACAGCAGCTGCTGAACCACAGTGTCACAGAGCTGCTCGAGATTGCTCACATCCAGGATGATCTCCTGGAACGTTTGAGAGCCGACGACCGTATCGACCCTGAGAGGGCCCTCGAGATTGAGGAAGCTCTCAAGGGCAAGATTCAGGGACTCTCCGAGGTAGGTTTCATCTGTTTTCTCTTAGCCAATGACAATTACTCACATGCTGCAGCTCTTCAACGACTATGCCGACCAAGCCGGTTACTACGACCTTTGCCTGCTCATCTACCATGTTGCTGATTACCGCAACCATATGACCATTTCGGGTACATGGAGTAACCTGATTCAACAGACACACGATGAGGTCATGTCTCGCCTAGAGAACTCAGAACCAGGAATGCCATCGCCCCCATTGCCTTACGAGTCTGTGACCAGCAAGATCCAAAACATCGCCCACCGCACATCCCTCGACAGCTTCATCTTCCCCATCCAAGACCTACTTCCTGAGCTCTGCCGTTACGCAGTGGCTTACCAACAAGATGCCACAATCGGCGCTGATCCCACCTGGCCTGTCCAACTATTCCTGACGTTGGGCGTCTCCCATGACATGATTGTCCGTGTTCTAGAGGGCGTTTTCGATAGTCAAGACTACGGCTTCAGTGGATCAGTGCGAAACCGCATGATTGAGCTTATCGTTTATGTGGTCAACGACTGGGTGGCTGAAGCCCGTCGACGTGGAGGTGCCGGAAAGGGTGGTGCCATTGGTCCCTCTGTAGCCGACCTCCTCAAGAGATGCGACGCCGCCCTGCCACCACCGGGACATGGAAACAACGCTGGCGGTACAGACCTTGCTGATGTCAGGCGAGTTCTGAAGCTGCTGAAGAGAGAGGTGGACGGATTGTCACAACGGGTTCCGACGGGAAGCCTCAGATTTGCATAGGTAACGAGCTGAGGGCATGAGAATGGATGGGAAGCAAGCATCAGTCAGGTTAGAGTCTAGAGAATTGGGAAGCTTTGAGTAGGTAGTTGGTAGTTGGGGGTGCGCGGCCAGGCCACATGTTTTTGTCAAGGATGATGGATATGCTATAGGCGCCAATTGTCATGAGGGTGCGTTGTACTGTACAGGTCCAAAGGGTTTTTTCTCAGTTTTTTAACACATGTAATTATTAAACAAGACATGGGGGGTTTTGATAAAAAACGGCGCCCCTTTGAAAAGAATGGAAAGAAATGCAACAGCGAAGAGATATGTTTACCTACCTACCTGTATCAGGCTGCGTCCCATTAATAGAGCGGTGTCGCCGACATCCCAGTGATATTATCACCAGCGCTCTAGTGATTCAGCATGGGTGTACAGTAGGACAAGGCAACGACAGTGTATGCAGCGCTACGTTGACTCTGCAATGTCGCTCGCCCTGTGAAGTGAGACTTGGAGGCGGTGGGAGGTGGTATTGGTGCGTGAGGCCTGCATGGTTGTTCGCCTCACTTTGGGGGGGGACATGCAGGGCGAAGGGTAACACACCACGCTTGAAAACGAGTCGTAGCAAAAAGGGCCTCACTGCGTTTGGAGCGGGCTTGGGGAATTGTTTTGGGGGGGCGAAGGATTTTGGATATATAAGATTGAGAAGGTTGTGGTGTTGTTGTCAAGGCAGACTTCAACAATCTTTTGTTTCTTTGTATGGGGAGCAGCATTTTATAAAGCAGCTCTCAAACGCCAAACAATGTATTTACTATACAGCACAACTCGTTTCGACGACTTGACGCTTACGACTTCCGGTTCACTATGACTTGAACACTCTACGACTCCTTTCCTTTCCTCTGCCCGGGAGCTGGTCTCCTACCACTACCAACGCAATGAATCATTAACAATGATATCAAATACGTTTCACCACGCTTCAAGCGTGAGTCTTTAGCCCAGCGAACGCAAGCATAATACGTAAAAAATACACGAAAACCACTTCGCTGGGTACCACGTTTCAGACCAACTGTTCGCGAGAACACTTCAACTACACAAACCTCGCTTGGGTTGGTCGGCCATACTACCAATGTCGGGGTATGGTTTCCAAAATAAAAGGGGAGAACATTCTGTATTTCAGTCCAGGGCGGGGATGAAGATACAAATGGGGGAGGTCATTCTTTATAGATGGGAGGTATTCTGGGGAGTGCGATAACTAGAAGGGTTAGATGGGAGTGGAGGGCAAAAGCGGTCATTTGAATGTATTCTAGAAGATACAGTGTCGTTCGTTTTGTATACATTAAATATTGTATTATGTAAAATGTGTATTAGAGGGTGGCTACTTTGCTAAGTTGTCTTAACTGCCACAATACTACCTGTTTATTTCTGATACCAGCTTGTCACTGAAACTCTGCAATTGGTTTACCATTGAACTCTCGAGAATCAATCTGCCTCTTACTTCAAGTCGTCAGTAGTCATGATTTTCGGGATCAATACGAAAGACCAAGCTTCGGTTCTCCTCAACCTCAGACTGAGTTACTCAACTCTCCCAGTCATACAAATCACCTTGAACTCAATATCCCATCCCTTTCCCTCATATTTCTCCATCAAATGCTTCCTCAACAACTCCTTAACCTCCTCCAGCGAATGCTCCCTCTGCACTTCCTCACTCCACCAAGTCTTCATCAACCAACCCAACATCATACCAAACTGCAATATATAATCTTCCGCACTTTCTATAGTGTAACTATCATCATGAGAAGTCACTTTCACATCTGCAAATCCCTCTTTCTTTAAGTGTTCTTCGACCCAGGTGGGGTTTGCCCAGTCGCCTTGGTCGTGCATTTGCATCTTCATGACTTCGGGTAGTTTAGCTTGAAAGGGGAATGACGCGAATGCTGTGCGTATGTCGGGGAGCCAGAATGTGTTGTCTTTGTGGAATGTCGTTGCGCCGAAGATGCCTCCTGACTTGAGGATGCGTTTGGCGTCTGGACGTGTTAGTTCTGTTCTGGGGATTACATAGAGGAGACTTACCAGACAGAACGGCATCTGGATCAGGGATGACATGGAGTGCTAGACCAAGACCAACATGCGTGAAAGAATTCTCAGGGAGTCCAGTGTTCTGTATACATCGTCAGTGTCTGGTGAACTCATGGTGTAAGTTAACTCACCGTCGCATCAAGCTTCTTAACCTCCGTATTAACCCATCCCTCCGTATCAAGTCTCTTCTTAGCCACACTGATCATACCGTCCGAAGCATCAGCACATAAAAACGTGCTCTTCTTAAGGATATCCTTAGGCAAAACCTGCTGGACTGCATGTGTCAAGACACCACTGCCACAAGCATTATCCAGGAACTTCACAAGCGTTGAAGTCTTTTCAGATATTCCCATTTGTGTAGGAAGAGGCTTGATTAGGTATGGCATCATGGTATTTGAAGCGTACAGCATCTGAGCTTCCATGGTAGCGCTGTCATAGTGCTCTCTGAGAGTCTTGAGGGCGTTTGCGGTGTCTGAGGAAGTCATTCTGATGAAACGAGAGGTTTTGGATATAATTGGCCGTAGTAGGTTGATCATGTATTTAGTTTGAGTTGTTATTGTCAATATGTTCAGTTCGTGAAGGATTATATAAGTCTCTTGGGAAGTTTCCGAAAACTCACCGTTGAACGGAGACTAACTCGGAGCCTTGGCATGGTATTTCTAGGGGATAAGAATACTCATGTAGCCTGCATAATTTAGGATACATTTTATTGTAGGTTATTGGTACACAGTGAGTGTTTGTGTATGAATTGTACAGTCTTTCGCGGTAGTTACTCTCAAGAACTCTTCGTTGTTGCTGTTCACAGTGGCTCAGGGTCTCGTATCTGCAAATCTTTCCACCAATTCCTTACCTAACTCCCCGATCTATACTGAGAAAAAATTGCTGTTTCAGTGAATCTTATTAGAGATTCAAGTATGTAAACATTTAATAAAGTTCAGTATAAATGCTTCCCTTTCTTGGCGCTGGAATGAGGTGACACGTGATACATTGTCGAGTCCAGGGTGGCATCTTATCTCCACATACTTAGCATCAAGCCAGCTTCAACTCAACCTTCTACAGCTCGCCAAACAGACTTTCTTGATCGCCATGTTATGATCTTGATGCTTAAATTGGACGCTCATAGTCGCCAAATAAACGAGGGTGGTTCATCAGCCACTTCCTTGCGCCCTCGAATCACACCGCTATCATGATCGCTCCCATCGCCTGGGCCTTGGTCGCCCTGGGCGCATTAACGCCCCTCGTCACAGCGAATCCAGAAGATGGTCTTCCCTCATATCACTACGGCGCTCCCATTCCCGTAGAATGCATGAACCGTAACTCGTGCGTACCATCACTCAATTATAGGTACATCTCTAACGAGGCGCAGAGAAACTGGCGAGCATGTCGAAAACGAAAAGCACGAAATCGAGTGGAAACCCTTCCCCATCTGCAACGAAACCGGTCGCTCTCTTGAATTCAACTACGGCACAGAAGGCGAAGTGAACTGCACGATAGCCATGATCGACGACCCGTTCTTCCACCTCCTCGAATTCTATATCCACTCCGATGCGCCTCTATCATGTCGTATCCCTGCGCGTCCAGCGGCCGAAGTCGAAGTCGTTGGCGAGAAGGTTCCCGAGCGCGAATACGTGCCCGTCGTTTTCGCGCTCGCGGGCACACTACAGCTTAGCCATATACACATCAGCACGCATATGAACGTGCTACTACATAGCACGCCGAAGCATCATACTCATGTTCACGACAGTGGTGTTTTGGATTCAGCGATTGCGTATAGTACTAGTCCGCTGCATCATTTACAGGGCTCGCATACAAGAAAATTGGTCATTGGTGATCCATTACCGCTGAGCCTCTCTGTGCGATGGTTCCCTACACCGGCGCTGCCCAAGACAGAAGGAAAGGTAGAATGGCAGGGTTTAGGCGGTCATATTTACGCGAGCACTGTGTTCTACAGTCTCGTGTCCTTTGGCGCTGGCGTGTTGTGTGCTACTATGTACACTCTTGGTGTGATTCTGCCCAGGAGACTCAAGGGACGAGCTCTTGGGGGTGCGACGCCACTGGGATATGGAATGAACACTATGGGCAATGGATGGGGATACTCGAAGCAGAATAAGAGAATGGACTGAGGTCCTGGTTTTTATATACAGTGCATTTATGGAGTCAGGGATGGATATCGGATTCTTGAAATGTAGAACAGTAATGGGAAAAGCCGGAGGCAACAGTCCACCCCGACTATCTGTCAGAATTGCCGTTTTGTGACTGTGTTCTCTACTGTGTCTTGGGCTTGGTATCAGTGCTCACACGGCGCAACAGCCGTGTGTACATATCAACAGCCATAGCACCAGCTTATCTCATTAGTAAACATCTCAACAATCGAATGGGGACTTACGAATAAGCGCATAAGGGAAATACGTTCCGCAGACCAAGTTCCTCTTATGCTCCTCGCTCACCAACTCAGGCCCCATCTCCAACAGCTCAGCAACACAAGCCACAGAGCTCATAGCAGTCAAGCAACCATACGCCAGACCAGCGAGTTCAACAGGTCCAGATGAAGGTTTCTTTGCAGCGAGATTCCGCACGATGTAAATAGCGAGAGGAAACTGGACAGAAATCTCAATGAAGAACATGCTGCGGAACCAGGCTCCGTGGAACTTGTCCCCGAAGAAAGGGTCTCCTGAGAAGGAGAGGTACTGCTCTTTGACGTTGGCCAGGAAGTGGAGAGGGGCATTGGGTGCAGAATAGATTGAATCTGGATAGAATTCAGTGAATTCGAGGCCTGAAGTTTGTTAGTGAGAGCCTTGAGGTTGAGGTGAGGGATACGGACAGATCATGCCGATGAGTTGGAGTGAGATTATGACTAGGTATACCCAGTCGCGAGCTGCTTTTTGTGCCATCTTGTGAATGAGAATGAGTCAAGCAACTGATAATACAATATAAGTAAGCAACTGGGACGAGATTATAGTGTTTTTCGTGTCAGTGGCTTCTGGCGGTGCAAGAATGTTGAAAAGGGAGCTTGATTGGGAAATGAAACATAATTCGGCGCCGGATCCTTGTTTCGCCCGGGGCACATCCGGCCGAAGGTGCCGTCACCAATGAAGAGTATAGCATGGGGATGGGCATAAAACAGACTTTGAACAGCAGTTGATATTGATCATCATTATCGTTCAAATTATGCGTAGTGTTCCCAGGTATCATTAAATAGTAATACACGCTATAGTCAAATCACACGGCGGCGTCAATCCCGCTATTGGGCCGCAACAGCAGTTAGAGACTTATCAAAAGCCTCCATATCAAAGCCGGTCAACAAATCCGCCCAGAATTCATCGTCAAACTGCAGATTAGTCGCCCAGTCTGGATTGCTCTGTAACACACTCGAGCTCTCCACCGCAGTCTGCGGCTGCGGCACCAACAACTGCTGTTCTTCCTCTGGAATCTTTGACAAATACCACTGTCGAATCCATCTCACCTTGAAGCACGACTTAAGAAACACACTGCTCCCATCCTCCATGACCCTGCGTCGTCTATTTAGCCTTTGCGCCTCTTCATCAGCTTGAGCAAACTGATCGCTCAATCGCTGGAGAATGTCCTGGAATTGAAGGCGTCGACGCGCAGCTTTTGGATCCCAGTCTGTGGAGCTCTCCGCCATGATCAAGCGCGATGCTGTGACTGTCACGAAGGCGAGGACGCATGATACCGTGACGGGGAGGATGGAGATCTTTTCGGGGGGCAGTGTGACGTGGTTTTCGAGGGTGTTTTGAATGGCTTCGAGGCATTTCCAGAGATATTCGGTGCGGAGAAAGGGTTCCGTTGGGGAGGTGTCGGTGGATAGGAGGCTTGAGGGTTTCATGGTAAGGATTGGCTCGTAGAGACGGACGAGGATGGAGTTGTAGTGGGCTCTGAAGCCAGCTGTGACTGTTAGTTTGGTGCAGTGATTAAATAGGGAGACGTACGTATTTGCTTTACCATTTCGGGCTGTAGTTTAAAGTAGTTGTCCAATTCGCGATGGACGGTGTCAAGAGCCATGGCGTTTACGGTATGGAATGTCGGAGGTGTTGGATCGAAGGGATCAATGGATGGTATAACGCTGAATCCCCGATCGGCCAAGTGTTGCATCCGAACGAGGGAAACCAGGTAGATATCCGATTCAAACTCTCGTGCTTCGGCGAGGTTGTCGCAGCAGGAAGCGAGGTGTGTATTCCAGTGGAAGATGGTGCTCTTTCTGAAGTACGGGCTTAGTCTGGTCTTGTTAGCTGTGCTCCAGTACTTAGAGGGCATGTTGACTTACAGATTTGTGATGTGGTATACACCTAGAACTGCACGTTTTTCGGCTGCTGTTTGATGAACCTTCATCTTGAGCGGGTGTTTGCTCATTGACGTCCATGCATCGCCAAGTAGCGTCTTTGGTCCTCCTAGAAAGTGTCCTGCGTGCTTGTCGAGCCGTAGGTCGATGACGAGACCAATAGCCATTTGTATAATGTTTGTAACTTGAAGCTCTCCATAAAAGTGAAAGTCGTTCCTGATCAGTCAGTAAAGGCACTTATACTTCAAAAGCTTGACTTACCAAGCTAGATAGATCAACATCGCTTGCAATATGTCAATAGACTTCTCCTGCCTCACAACAAGATGCTCAGCAAGATATCTCCTAAACCACGCCTTAAAATCCATCTGCACTTTATCATTCAACGGCGAAACAACCGCCAATATCGTCCAAAACATGACCCTCGACTCAACATACAGTTCCGAAGCACACATTGAACTTGGCACAGGAACAAAGGGAAAATGCGGCACGTAGTCCCTGCGGTATACAGCAAGACGCTCAGAGGCTTCTTGCTGCGAGACGCGGAAGCCAGGAAATAGTTCAACGTCTGTGCTGAAGCGGACGCTGTCGTCGGGGATTTGGTTGGTGAAGGGGTTTTCCTGGGGGTGAGGTTGACATGGAGCGTGGGATTGGACTTCTTGGGGACTTTCTGGTGTTAGAGGGGAGAGGCCTTTGCGCTGGTTTGCGGAGAGGAGAGAGACGATGCCGTCGATCTTTTTCTCTAATTGAGCGACTCGTCTATAAACGTCAGTCAAGTTTATATAAATGATTGAATGAAGAACTTGCGTTGACTTGCCGCGTTTTCGGCGCTGTGTAATTTCGGGTACTTGGCAATCAAGCTTCATCCTCAAACATCTACACCAACGATTAGTATTCATTCCACATAAAGTATCCTATGTCATACCTTGAACACGTCTTTTCTACACGGCCAGATCCAGAACTCGGCCACTGACACTTCATCTTTAACCTCGCGCAATTCGTACAAGCCCTCGTCTTGTGCGCCACATCCTGGCGATCCTGGTCCTGACTGATGAGGCATTCATCCATAGTGTTACATACATCCGAGGATGCCAAAAAAAAGTTAATAAACGAAGATGAAAAGTGTAAATTGAATGGCACGAGATGCAGGTTCAGTGTGATTTACTGATGCGCCGGAGGTAATGATGGTTTATCGGCCGTTAATCCCGGGTTTCGGGGGCTTTTATATAGCCCGGTTGTACGCGTGTGGCTGTTCCAGGGGGAATTTAGTGCCTTTTTGGGAAGGGATATCGGGGATCGGGGGGCTTTTTAAGGGCCGATGGGCCGGTTGACGACAGAACGTAAGACATATCCCATGGAGATTGCATCAGAGCGACATACCAGACTCAGAAAGATAACTTCAATGAAATCAGTCTCAATATAAATCTCCGAGTTATTCAATATCATGTATATTAACTGAAGCGCAGCAAGATATATTCATTACTTGGTCGAATGGCCGAGCATAAGTGCTCGGAGTTGAAGAACTGAAGAACCCGATGTCTCTTGCGTCCGCCGTAATGCTTACATCGAAGTTGAGTATCCCCCAAATAGGTATTATTTTTACTTAATTCAGGCTCATAAATACATTCAAGGTATTTTATCCATGATTTATATAGCAACGATCTTGATTCATCTATACAACGTAATCCAGCATGATCTAGACCATGGTCATTCAAGTATAAGTTTCCATGATGAGAACCTCACAGAACATTTGGCCAACCTCATGGAAAACAGTCGTTACATACTCCATGTCTCAGCTGGAGTCTCTCAGTATTCACCTATGATCTGCAGTGGGTGTTGTCAGAACGGCCAAAACTTTAGCCGTCTTACAGTGGTTAGTGAACTATGCATCTCTATCACAAAATGCCAGCCTTTAAATTGATTGGTCGCAACTATTGGGCATTGGTAGTTTTGTTAATTCTCTGTAAGGAAAGGAAATACTGGGACAGATTGGCAGTCTCGTGGCGAATGAAGATGGGCTAGTCCTCACTGTCCGAACGAACATCATTTTGAAAGTCACAGTCATGATATCACATTTGCAAGAATAAAGAACAAATTAGGGAAGGCAAATCAATTACTAACTAACCTACCAGTAAAAAAACCTGTCAACGCCAACAAAGCAAACCCAGATCAAGCGACTGTCCAAATATCCATAGCTAACAGAGGAAAACCTGGCTATCTAGGCAGATCAGGATAATCTCCAATTCCGCACTGAGATACCTAGTATCTTCCTCTTCCACCAACTCCCTGCTTCTTCATCTTCGCCGGGAAACTCTGACTCCCCGACGGGTGGTGTTATATAAACACCCGGCTTCAGTCCACTACAGCCGTCTTTTTTTGTGGTTTTCTGTTGTTTTAATCTTTTTTTGGTGTTTTGTTAGTTTTGTATGGGGATGGGGGGACGGCTAAACTGTTAGAATCCTGGATTCTACATGTCTAACCCGGAGGAAGGGGAACTTACTTCTCCTTCTCGGCCTCATCCTTGTCGCCCTCATTCTCAGCCTCCTCTTCATTCTTCTCCTCCTTCTCCTCCTTCTCCTTCTTCTCGTCGGCCTTCTTGCGCTCCTTGGCCTCGTCTTCCTCGTCATCTAGGTACATGCCGAGGAAAGGGGCCACCTCCGACTGCATTCGGAGAGTGCTTCGGCGGTTGGCCCGCCTCTGCTTTCGAGACACCGCAGTCTCGGCGCTGCGATCGACTGGCTCGTTAGCAACGTTGCCCATGGTGGCGAGGGTGGTAGAGCTGCGGCGACGAGAACCGGTAGTGTCCATGGTGTTAGCGGCGTTGTTGTTCTGAGAAGACATGCTGATGGTGGTAGTATGTGTGACCTGCGAAAATGTGAAGAATGGTCTTTGTTGTGATAAGGGTCTGGATGTGAGTGTGGTGATGTGAGGTGATGATTGAGACGGGATGGAGGCAAGGGGCCTACTGTATATATATGTTTTCTGGATGAGGTGAGTTCCCTGAGGTATATATAGTTGTTCAACTGAGATGAAACTGTTATTCATTGGATCTGGTATGCTCGATAATCCATCTCGTCCGGTCTGATGAACTGACGGAGAGAGGATAATGTCCAGACGAGAACATGGGAAATTTATCCGTGTATCAGAATCATTCACATCTGAGATTTGCGAACCGATACGTGAATAGATGATACGGTAATGAAGAGCGGAAAACAGTGCGTTGGCAGTGACCTTGTGCATTGTTCATTTTGCAAACACAAACTTGGATAGACCGAAAGCAGAGTAAACGGCGCCTGGCCTTTATGGGTTCATAGTTGCACTTACAAAGAACATCAGATGATTGGTCAGTAAGTAAGAACACTGCGAATAATCCTCGATGAGAAGTGATGTGAGTCAATCATTCACTCGAAGTTGGCGAAAAAAAAGTCGAATGCTACCCTCATCGACTTGTGTGTTACTGGGCATTACCGATGCCTCACATGTCTTCCAACCTTACCTCAGGGTCATAAGAAACCCGGAAAATAATAATAATGGTATATCCTCAAACTCTTGGCTGATATATAGAGATAGTTACTGAGCTTTGATACATCGCGTGCTGCTCTTTTCACATTGGTCTACTAACGGACATACCAGGAGCTAGCACTCACTCAGGGCAGAGAAATGTGCCTACTGTAATGCAATAATTACACAGACTTAAGCCGTATCTCTTGAATCATTTCCACTAAATCCAAAACGTGGAATGCTTGTCTAATGCTGGGTGTACCTATTGCAGTGACCAAGGTAGGAACCTTGTTCGTATTATCATACTGGTAGAGAAACTTGATCAAACGAACCATCAAAAATCCCATCACTGATGGCCTACTACTATCCAGAATTTCCTAATCCCGAACAGGGTCAGGCCCAACAGGATCCTTGATCCAACCCTCAGGAATCTGATGAATAAAATCATACCACCAATCCCCTAAAACCTGATACCCCTGATGCGTCGGATGAACACAATCGCTCAAAAGCGTGTCATCAAAAGGCCCAAAATCAGCAGCAAGTACATGCGAACCATTTGCGCTGAGTTCATCTGCCAATTTAGCAATATGATCACGGTAGATCTTCGTCCTCTCTCTCTGAAAATGATACCACTCACTGTCGCAGACATCAGTGATCATACCGATAATAATAGTGGCGTCAGGACATTTGAAAATCATCTTTTCGACCAATGATCTTAAGCGGTCGGTGGCTTGTTGAGGGTGGTTCCCTTCTGTGGAAATGTGATCCTTACTGTTCATGTCGTTTGTTCCGGCGTGGATGAGGATGAGGTTGGGGCGTTGTTCAAGGGATGGATCAATGTGGTCGTTGATGTACTGAACTGTTTTCCCGGACCAAGCTGCCTAAAAGCATATTAGAACAAATTCCCATTTTCTGGACTTTTGGGGAACTTACAAAGTGCCCATCTTTCATATCTCCCGCTGTCTTCTCAGTGCCAGCCCAAACGACCTCATTTCCTAAAGCAATGTTAGTCAACTTCCTCACTAGGTAGTATGTTCTCACCACTTAGGTCTTTCAATAGTCTCTTGCGGTACCCATTGCCATCTGTTCCTTTTCCAAAGCCAACGGTGATAGAATCACCAACAGAAAGAATCCTCAGCTTGACACCGTCTTGAACAACTTCTCCGGGTGGTGTGCCTTTGAAGCTTAAGAAATTATTCTCTTCTTGAGTGTCAATCTCCGTAATTTTCTTTGAACCTGGCCCTGTTTTAGCATTCGCGAAGCCTTTCCTGATTTCATAATCATAAGGGATGACTCCAGCCAGGGCTGTTGCTGGGATGAGCAGCATGGCGAGCTTCTTGAAGAAATGCATGTTGACTGTGAGGATAGAATGGAGGAAAATAGATTACCGACAAGATTGGAATAGATATCGATATATATAACTCAGAATTTATTTGAGTTTCGTGGTGAGGGCAATACAAACTTAACGTGGAAAAATGACTTTTAACGGACTATTTACTTTGAGAACCAAAGTCAACACATCGCACTCCACAAAGACACAGAGTTCTCACCGGGATTATTGAACAAGTGCCTGTATGAGGCTTTGAGATGTTGTATCATCGTAGGAAGTAATCACTTGTTATAAATGTCCCTCAAACAAGGCAGTGTTAATGCCGTGTAAGTCTACGAGATGACCATCAAGGAACGAAAGAGAATTGCGCGTGAAACCTTATGCTGCATATAGTCCACCCGCCACAGCTCATTGGCTGTAATTGTTCTCAAAGCATAGTTTTGCTGCACGTAATTGGGAAGCTTACGAGTCAGGCTTTCATGTGCTAATAGGCCAGAGACCGTGAGGTCTACAGGGTGGGATTCCGCTTACACGACAGGGCATTCTTCCGAACAAAGTGTCCAATGGTGTAAGTCAGCTTAGCCTTTGGCCACGGCATAGTCAAACGAAACGTCGAATACGAGACCGATAGTCGGCCCGGGTTGGCACTATGGCAAGGCCTTTTGGACGTTGAGCCTAGAATGCCAACTTCCCAACCTGGACAGCGCTACGAAGAGTCTCGTATAGTCTCTATTTCGAAACCGACAATCACAGCTCATCCAATTGGGTTCTCAACCGCCTCTATCAGCGTAATTGGTTTAGTAGTAAAATTCTCTATTGCCCTTTAAGCAGTATCAGGAACTAATAACCGTTTTTATTATTATTAATTATTAATTATTAACTATTAACTATTCCTATTACTAATAACTATTAATTATTAAATATTAATTATTCTTATGACTCTTTAGTTAGGTTAAAAGCTATAGTAGATTTAATACTATTTTAAAATGCTAGCTATATATATTAAATATTATCTACTATTATCTACTATTATCTAAGTAAATTATAGATTATTATTAATTATAGCTACTTTTTTTATAGGATTTTAGACTTTTACTTAATTTAATTTACTATACTTTCCTTTTTATAGCCTAGAGTTCTAGGTATTAGGCTTAGTTAAATTAGATAGGTAAACCTTACTAGAAACTAAGGATTATAGCTTACCTCTAAAGCTAAAAGTATTGGATTAAATTTAATTACTAATAATAGTTTAGGTAATTTAAGAATCCTTTTTTATATTAATAGATTAGTGCTATTAGTAATAGGTATTTCTATTATTTAAACTAGATTACTAAGAGCTAGATTTAAATTAAGGTATTCCTTAAATTATCTTAGAGTTAAACCTTAATAGATACTATAGCTAATAGGGATTAGATAGGGTAGCTTTTTATTAATACTATATTTAATAGTAATAGAAAACTTAGATAATTAGTAGTTATTAAAGTGCTAAAATTAGTATTTAGTTCTTACTTTATATTAGATATCTTTATAGAAATCTAGATTAT